>WYDI02006953.1:18692-43549 GCA_009867235.2 Psittacus erithacus
GAAAGAAAGAGAAAGAAAGAAAGAGAAAGAAAGAAAAGAAAGAAAAGAACCCCCCCGTAAGATTACAGTGAAACCCCTACCACTATTTAGTGTCTTTATTTGAAGTGAATCTAGGCAAGACAGATAACCCAGAAGCAGGGACTGTCTCACGCAGGTGTCAAGGCACAGCTCAGCCAGACACTGCGTCTGTAAAGGCATCTTGTCTGCAACGTGGGAGTTCAGAAGTTACTGTTTCAATAATGTATTCATTTACTACAGAACCGCACCAGGTTGAAGGCAAGAGAATCCTAAATAGTACTTTCAAACACAGATGTCATCACTAAATGCCCTTCATCACTTGAAGCGCCTTGATAAGGCCTTCAGAACAATTAAGACCATCTTCCTGCGTTCCCTGTTTGTATGTCATCTGAACTTAATCTTCTTTTAAATAAATCTGCGTTGGTTAAAGATGTTTTCAGACTTTTAAGTATTCCCCACCTTGACACAAGTGAAGCTCATCAGATGGCAGATGATGTCAAAGTTTAATATTTAAACAAAAATCATCTTTCCTTGCAGTACAAAGAAACTGCAAGCATACAAACAAACAAAAACCCCAAAAAGCCAAACACAAAATCCCAAACTTGTCTGCAAGTGAATGAAGTGTGAGCATTACAAGGAGTGCTGGTCATCTATGTGCTTGTCTGGCCATATGAAAGGCCATCCAGGAACTACATTATACATCAGAAGCATAAATTAAAAGTTTCCATATCTTCAGCTGGTGTGTCATTACATCCAACTGTTTATTGAGGAGTAATTTTGGATGCCATCAAAGCATATAGAAGTCCACTGTTTGAAGTGAATGGAAACCTTGCTGAAATTAGTACTGACCCTAATAAGATATTCACATGGCATACAAATAGAATTAATAAATTAAATTACTGGTTACATTACTCATTAGCAGACTGAAAGGGAAGGGACAGAAAAAGAAGAAAAAGTAATGCACATAGCCAGCAAGGAAAAAATTAATGTATTTCTGATGCCTCTTCCTCGTGTCCAAACTCTAGTGTCTGTTTTCAGCACACCTGACAGCATGTTCTATTCAACCATATTAATTTAAATCAGCGTTTATTGTTATTTTGATGCTACATACCAGCATGAAAGTATAGTCATGTTACCATGGATACTTACGACAGAATAGTAAAAAGGTCATAAAAAGTGGATTCAGCTTGTTATTTTCTCTTCCAGAAAAAGACAACCTTTTTCAAGCTACCAAGCACCTCATAGCAATGGACCAGCAGCTGAGGCTTCTTCCACTTTTCCGTTTATGTGCACACAGACAGGGAGGGAGAGAAGGGAAGATACCAGTGCATTGAGGAAGTAAATTATGTCTAATGATGCTGAGTGAGCTGAAGTGTGAAATTTTGCAATGTAAGAATGTATTTATTTAATTCTATTATTACTCCACCTTTTTTTTTTTTTTTTTTTTTTTTGTGGGAGTGGTGGGTTGAAGAGAGAGGCCTACATCTAAGTCCTGGTTTCATGTCAGATATTTTACCATGCTTTCACAGGAAAACCATCTCTGCAAGTGGTTTAGTGGCTGCAGTACAGTAGTCTGCATCCATACTAGTGCTACATAACTAAATTAGGTATTAAGAAGTTCTTCCCTGTGAGGTTGGTAGGACATTGGCACAGGTTGCCCAGAGAAGCTGTGGCTGCCCCATCCCTGCCAGTATTCCAGGCCAGGCTGGACAGGACCTGGTCTAGTGGAAGGTGTCACTGCCTGTGGCAGAGGATTGAAACTGGTGAGCTTTAAGGTCCCTTCCAACCTAAACCAGTCTATGATTCTCTGTTCTGATCCAAATCAATTGAACAGTTATCAAGTTTTCATGCCTACTAGCACTACTGCTCCAATATGAATATTCTACAAAGACTGTCACAGCTTAATTTCAGCCTATGAACACCTCAAGGGCTCAGTGTAAAGGATGTGTAGCAAGCTTTCCCGCCCAAGGTCAGGCCACACAAGCTGGGGCTCAGAGGTGGCAGCAGGAGCCAAGCAGGGAGTGTAGCAGCTGTAATCCTAATCATTGACATATACCCAGATAAAACTGTATTACTGTGGAGAGAAATGTTCAGCAGTGAAGGCAGGTAGGACAATAGGAAAACCTGGATTTTTAGAGGCAGACATGTTTAATTAAGGACCAGGCACTTAATCTTAAATGCTACTCTTGTCAGACTTGATTGTGTTCAAGCTGCTTGCCTGAAGACATTAAAAAAAGCATCCTTTTCACCTCATATTCAACTAACTGACCTTGATCTGGAGCTTTATATTGTTTTGATGTTTGGTGGATTTTCTTTCTGTTTGGTTTTTAGAGGTGTATTTTAACAGTGAAACATGTGACTTAAGAATAACACATATCAAAAAATGGAAGAGAACTGTTTGCAGATTTTACTGTATAGTCAATTTGTTTAGTGCGGCATACACTTAAAGCAAGATCAAATATTAATGTATAACAAATTCAAAGACCTTGACTAGAAATATTCCATATAAACACACTAGATATGTGGAAGCCTTAAGGAAGATCATATTTTCATTTGTATAGTTAAAGGCTTTCCATTTCTTGGCTCAAATTTATTGACAGTCTTACTAAATAAATAATTACTCCTAGATTATCAAGCAGAAGGTGATTACACATGCTTTTACAAATAACCATAGACAGAAAATATAAATAAGAAGAAAGCAATGGAACTATTGCTGCAAAATTCCAAGGCATTTCAAACACCAGTTGTCATGAAGGTTCTTGCAAGTTTGGCTAAATATACTGATAGTGTAGGAATATCATTGCCTACTTCAGAAAGGAAAATGAATCAACTGTCTCCCTTGGCAAAAGGCAGTGCAAGCTTCTGCTTGCCAGAGCAGAAAGACATCCACTTATGCCTGTATTTATGTAGTAACTGCTCTAACAGGAGTCCTAATTTTATTTTCACTCTTTGGAAATAATGGTAATAAAAGAAGAAATAATAAAATGATGGTGTATATTATATTCAGTTATTTTGAATGCATATATGGTAATAGAAATTTCTATAAATATATTTAGCAAAGACTATTAACATATCTCACTGTTAAATACTAAAATCCTGAATGCTGAAGACTTCACAAGACTTGGCACAAAAGATTTCAAGAAGAATAAAGGCATAACCATTAGAAAAGATCCAGTACATTTTATTTCAGGGTGCTTTACAAATGCAGTTAGGAAATACCTATTTGTGAAAGAAATCTACAAGAGGTGCAAAGCCATGGGCTCAACTCAGCTATTTCAATTTCATGTCCAGTGCTTGGTAAATCAGACTACGTTATGATGTACGTAGCGTACCACCACTGCAGAATGCCACCTTTTTAATGTATTTGTATATGTGTGTGAATGCAAAAATGCACATACATGTTTTCACTGAACTGAAGCTCCAGTTTAGGTAACTGGAACAGTGATTTAATACATTTTTACACACTCTGTACCACATATTGCATTTCTGTGTCTTGAGAAGACTGGCCAGACACACCAAGATCCCAAGTAATAAAATTATCTCTGAAATACAGCATGATAAATAGTATCTTGTCTTTGTACAAAGCCACAGACATCAGTACTCTCTTCTCTAGAATGACTGTTGTGAACTAGTTAACATTGCACACCTCAGGGATGCAAGATGAGCGTAAGTAGAGTTCTGAGGCAACATTACTGGTTGAGCAGGAGCAGAAGAGGCAAAAAATTTAGAGGGGACACTTCTTCAGCTCTTATCCGTGTTTCTTTCTCCCCCCAAAGAAAGATTTCACTTTCACTTTCACTTTGAAAACAGATTTGACTTTCCTTTTCCCAATTTTTCACCTGCTTTTCCCACTTCATCTTCTCATTTCTTTTCCCTCAGTGAAGAATTTCCCTGCCTTTGGAAGCATGCCTTGATTTAACTAAACTCTCACCAAATCTGTTAAGCAACAGAAGGGCAAAACGTTCTCACCAAAATAGGAAGGCAAAGCAGAAGTCTCAGGGAGGAGCATTTCAATATGCAGGGCCAGATAGGTCATCTCCACAAGTACAAGCACAGTCAGCACAAACATGTTCATAGAATTAACGCATGCAGCTTATTCTTGATTGAAACCTGACACACTAAAGATACCACTTTGTGAGGTAATAGGTTTGGGGTGACTGATTCCCATCTCAATCTTCAACATGCAGGCTTTTCTAAACACCACAAAATCCATTTGCTCTGAGTGGTGAACCCCTGGAGACTAGCTTGCATGGAAAAGGAAGGTAGTTGGGTGTCAAATGTGAGTAAAAAGTGCAAAAGAGTTTCTCACACTGTCTTCTTCAGGAGCATCTATTCTATTTTCATTTAAAAGTATATATTTCAGGTGAGACTGGATATTATTACCTCTCACACATATACCCGTAGCAGAAATATTCAGAGCCACATGTAATGCTACAACTGCAGTAATTCTCATAGTGACAGCAAGACTTGATCTGACCACTACATACATGATAAGAAGTCCTAGGATATCAGAAAACAGAACAAAAAAACCAAGTCACTTGAGAATTTCTGGACTTCGCTATACTGATCAGAATCAACAGTGCTGAACCATATATCTACATTTAAAATTGTATGTGGTATAAGAACGGGAGGAGGAGAAGAAAACAGACAAAACCAAGGGAATCCAGTCCTTTACTACTTGCTGCATAAATTGTGCCAGCATAAGAACTAGAATCAACCCTCCTCATCTCCAAATGACCTGCAGTATACTACTTGGTATCAGAATACTTGAAACTTTTTTTTTTTTTTTTTTGTGTGGAATGTCCTGCTTCAGAAGCTGTTACAAATGCCTCTCTGTATCCATCTGAAACAAGTCATTCCTGATAACTTGTAGGTGCTGTCACATGTATTGGTGTTTGTTTAGACCCCAATGTACTGAGCACTTCAAGGTTTCAGAGAGGCCTCTTTCATTTTGTAGATACAGGGACAGAGATATAAATCAATCATGCCACCAGGTTCACCAAGGTCGTAGAAAAAAATAGAGTTAGAACATATTCAGAAACACTGCTTCAGTCAGCAGTCACTGACATTAAAACTCCTTTTTTTAACACCTCAGAGCTGAGATTTGCTTTTCTCCAGTAGACACCTTACAGCAAACTCTCCTTCTCAGCACTGTTGAGGTCAGCATAGATTCAAAACTGAAGGCAGAAAAAAAACCCAACACATGCATAACAACGTGGTTTGACAATCTGCATACAGGTCCATGAAAGAATTATTTGTTGTTTAACTCTGAAATTATTTCTTGTTTAATTTAATAAATATTGTATGAAGTTGAAGAAATTTGACCTCTATAAAACAAAAGCTGCCTGGTAATTATTCCAGACAAAATAGAAATCAAATCTTAAAACCAATTTGTTTTTCCATTCCTATGAGACTAATTGGTTTAAAAACTAAAAAGATTAAGCAATAGGATTTTAATAATATTTTTAACAAAACAAGGAAAGGATAAGAAATTTCAGTCACATCTGAGTAGTCCTGGAATGGTCAAGAACCATTCCTATCAGTTTCACAATGGATGGACTTATTCTGCGTATCAGGTTCAGTAGACTTCAGAGTATGTTAAAAATTGTTTTAAGGACTTGTTTCCATTTCAAAATAATTATTTTTTTTTTTTTATTTTAAAATCAATTTGCTGTTTCAGAGGGCTTTTCTAATTCTTTTTTGGTCCATAAGACTGAATTCGGCTGATAACAAGCAATGGTGTTTATTGTGAAAGCGAAGTCCTAAGAGAACTGTCTCCTCGCAGTCAAATACAGTACATTTAGCACCAATTCATTAGACCATCCAAATTTTTTCACTTAGGAATTAAGACACTGATTAAAAGTCGCTTGAAAAGCTGAACAAATATTCTTCTTTAAAACATTTATAGTCCTTTAACAACTTTGCTCCATGCTCCCTCTCCCCACCTTGACTTAAAAGGCTAAAGGTACATAGGCTGGTACCTATGCTTAGATGTAGGACAGATGATCCCTCAGTATATTTGGATTCTAACTGACCACCAGTTTTAAAAACAAAACAAAAAATGAAAACAAAAGAGCCATGTGTAGAAAGAAATTAAATCTAATTAAATCAGTTGTAAACCGTTTGGTCTTCTAGAGCTATAATGAGATTGAATGTGATCCAAGAGGGAATTATTGCAACAAAGTCGTTAGGATATTTCAGTCCTGAACTTTGCAAACATCCCAGTCCAGATGATCCAAATACCAGAGCTCATGCCTGTACTTCTCAGACTCCTATACTCAAAGTACTTACGCATTTTTGGTAAATCCACATATAATTTCATCACCATTTACCTGTTGGGAATCTATGGTGTGTAATAATTTGAAACAATCAGAGGGGGTGGAGGTGGAAATCACACAGAGAAACTGCTGTTGGTAAGCTGCTCGTAGGAAGTCTTGCATTACAGTATTCCTGACCATGTTAAATAACATCAGAAGTAGTCTTTTGAAAGTATAAATGAAGAGTCAGATAAAACAACATAACAACTAGTAGCATAGAAGACACATGCATAAACCATACCTATATCATGTCATTCTGAAACTGCTATGGCTATTTATGATGGTCATATTTTCCCCTTTATTCTATACTTATTTGCTTTACTGTGTTTTTCATAATATAAAAGTTGTTATAGTTTTTTTATGGCCAAAAAAAGGTTACTTTAAAAGACTGAGTAAGAGAATGTTCCATGGTTCCTTTACAAAGCTATAGATAGAACATGTCACACCAGCAATACATGTGTTCCTTCATCTCTGCATTAACTTCTCTTTATAAAGTAGGAATGTAAGGCTTTAACCAATAATTAAATTTCTTTGATTAAATAGTAAGAATTTCCTAATATTTTGAACTGTTTTCTCTTAAACCCTGTTAAAAAAATTATTTCTAAAAATCTGGAACTCCAGCCCTACTTCAAAATTAATTAGACATGACAATACATTAAGATTATACTATCAAGGCCATATCAAAATGTCATTAATACAGAATTAATGGGAACGCAGTGAAAATTGCTATCAAAGCCGAGATTTTCACACTAATATTATGTTATAATTGCATCATTAAAAAATCCTGACTATCTCTGAATTATAATGAACAATTTCACTTTTTACAAAACCCACAAAGAACAATTTGAAGCAGTCATGTCAGACTACGCCCAGATGGTTCCACTAACTTCGGAGAAACCACTGGGTTTTATTTTCTAAAAATATGGCTTAAAAAGGATTCATAACACTTAAGAATTATCTTGTATTCTCTTTCTTAATTTGCAGTTTCAAATTAAAGCCAGTATGTATATCAAATTAGACACCTAAGTGGCAAAATTAGTCATATTTTATATAGTACAAATAATTGAGCAATCTCAATGTTACCTTTTCTTTAATTTCAAACATGAAGATTGGAATCTTCCACTGGTGCAATTTTTCAATATAAAAAAAGAAAAAAAAGAAGGCAGTTTTACAATAGCATTGAGTAACCACAAGATTTTCACATTTACTGCGGAATTCCTCACTACCAAAAGTAATAAAACAAATAAACAAACAAAAGTAGCAGTCCTAATTTATTTTTTTTTTTATCTTAGAAGAATTTGTTCTTAATCTTTAAACAAAGGAACTGGAACTTTTGAACTGTGGCATAATGCGATATTTCTGGTTCTGTTTACCTTTTAATGTCATTACTAGAGTTCATAAAATGCATCATTTTATCATCATTAAGAACTTGGTCAAGTATAGGTGTGCCATATGTCATCTATGAGACCCAGTATCAAATTGAGCTTGATTCAATGAATGGATTTCAGCAGAGCCCAGAGGCTTAAACTGTAATCCTTTAGCAATCTGTTTTTCCAGCACACCTTGCCACCAAAGTAATATGGGAGTTTTCATGCTTCCAAACATTGTTCCCTGATTTCTTTTCTTCACATGGAGTAGAACATAAAATTATGTTCACATAAACATAGAACCTGTTATAAATGCAAAAAAAAAGTAATTTGAAAAGATGATTTAATAAGTCTGCTTTTATGATAGCTGAAAAACATCAAATACTAATGTGGGCAAATGTAATGAAAAAAGGAAAGAAAAGAGCTCTCTCCTGCCACACAGGGATTGCTGTAGGACAGGAGAAACACATTCAGAAGTGTGAAAGGCATCATCCCATGCACACTCATTTGGTGAAAATTTACACAAGCAAAATAGGTAAGATATCAAAGAGCAAGGGCATTTTTCTTCATTACTTTCAGTCATAAATGTAAGTTTTTACTCATTCATGACCTGTCTTTTCAGATTTTAAAAGAAATATCCAAATAGTCACGCTGAATATTAATACAAGAGCAACACTTATCTCTAGGTATCTGTTGTCAATTTCCAGCTCTCCTTTCTAGTCTAGTTTTCTGTTAGCAGGAGGAGGTACCAGTACTAATGGCCGGAAAGCTCAACTGAAGAAACAAAGAAGGACACATGGAACTGTCTGGCAAGGCACAGAGCCAACCTCTATTCAGTCATCTTATGGCTCTGCACATTGCTGCTTTTGTTTCAAGAAATGTGGATTCTTGCAACAGGGAACATCTCAGAATTATTCTTGTTGAATAACCACTAGGTAGATGGTTGGAGAAGGAGTATGGGGTTTTTTGTCATAGTAATAAGCTGGGTCAAAAAAAAGCTCACACAAAAGTGGTCAGCATTAAAGCACAGAATGCCGCATGGCATCTACACATGTAACTATGCAGCTTTCAAATCCCATTCTTTAACCACAAGAGGTTCTGTGAAAAAGTCATTATTTGAACTCTGCATGAAGTAGGATGATTTAGCCCTAAATACCCTGGCATTTCAATAAAACTCTCCAGAAAAAGCACTTTACAGTCTAATTCACTAGAAAAACTTAAAAAAAAAAAAAAAGTTCTCTGACTGAAGCTGTCAAAAACTAGTGAGTACCTATCATGGTACGGAGCACTACACATTAAGGACACTTGCGTTTCAGTCACATTTTTAAAACACAGACCAAACACATTCGGGCAGAATTTCAAAAGTGACAATATGCTGGTAAACCCCCCAATACAGAGCTTCCTAAAGGTCTGCTTTGACATATTTCAGCTTCTGCACATGACAAATATGTAATGCATATGTTAAAGACATAATCTACATCCTAAATACACCCTATTCAATTTGCAATTGTGTATTCAGAACCGTCTACACGTATGTTTTCACCTGAATTTGTGATTATATTCACCTTCTAACAACAGCTTCACTAAAAAAACTCTTATAATGGAGCGTTTTGGTTTTTTAAATAAAGCAGCAGCTACGGAGAGAGATAGCTGAGATTCTTGGAGAGTAAGGTTGAGGTATCGTGCTACTCTAGCCTTAGAATTAAACAGCACAGCCTTTGTATCCTTTCTCAAATATCAAATTTATGGCTAAATTGTCATCCATACTGAATTTTGTGACTCTCCAAAGGGTGAGTCTGTTACCAAGGTCATGCAAATCAAAGTATGCAGCAGTGTAATAGTATTTAATATCATCCAATAAAGGGATAGGAAGTGATGAAAGGATTTGTTTACCATTTGTGAAGTATTAAAGACTTGTCAACATGTAATTCATACTGTTCGGAGACTTTCCTGGCTGGTGTGACTCAAGAATAACTCACTAAATACATTATTTGAGCATTGTTACTGAGAATTGTTATTCATTTAGGACAAATGATGATATCTTAAATCTTTATCCTGTAAAATCTGTTAAATACATCTTAGTTTATGAAGAACTTTTTACATAATCCTCTAGTTAATCACTTTTCATTAGCTAGTGCAGACTATTGTATACAAGTGCTAATTTTTTAAAATTAATATTTAACCATGGAAAAATCCATCAATGATAGGGGTAACTTTAGAAATAAGTATCTAGAAAATGCAAATTAATACTTTGTGTTCTTTGGTTTATTCATTCCCTTAAGAAACATCCCAACGTAAAACATTCTATTTTAAGTAGTTATATCCTCTCCAACCTACTTACACTTTTGTACTAAATAGCCTTTAATGTTGAATGATTCAAAACTTTGTTATTGTAGTTCCTTAATTTTGGTTTGATTCTGTCATCAGTTTTAAGAGAAAGAAGAGTGTTGTGCAGGTCACAAACCAGGCATATAATTATCTGCTTTTCCCTACCACCCCTTGCTGTCTAGCAACTGTCAGTCACACAAAAACGTTAATTGCACAGTCTGGTGTAGCACAATGACAAGGTGAAGCCCACCACAAAATTAATTTGATAATAGACTAAGTGAGTGGGAACCATAATACATTGGATTTGGAGTAGTTACCTTTGCTGTCCTCTGTGGAAGGGGACCTTCACCAAAGTCTTCCAAATTTCACCATACTGTCCTTGGAACCCCTAAAAGCTATCATGGGCTTCTCCCAGTTTGCATCCTTCTACACATGGAACTACTCAGACCGCTTCAGAATTGTTGACAGAACTGAACACAAAAGTCTCAAAGCCAGATTTTTACAGTCAGATTATCTTCAATGGGATACTGTATAATTGTTCCTCCCCAAGCATGGGCAAACCTTTAGAACCATGATTTCAGTAGGCTTGGCTAAGCCTGATTGTAGAAACACTCTGAAGCAACTGAATATTAGATAGCTTAGGTAACCACAGTGGCTTTTATGTAACAGGAGACAGAACTAGTGTACTCATTCAATTTTACTATTCTATCTATTTAAATATATTCAGACTAAGGATAATTACAATGTCTTAAAAACAAAACAGCTCAACCCTGCTATTATGCTGTGCTACTTTAGAGAAGTACTTAATTCCACTCCAATAAAAAGTGACCTATGGTACATTAAACTTACTATTTTTCTCATGAAGTAAATGAGAAAAATAAACTAATGTAAAAATGATATAAACTAAGCTCCATTAGGCCGCTCTTTGATCTTCTGCGCAGTTGACTATTTGTAACTTTGAAACCTATCTACAGTGACAAGGGATCTAGCCCTTTCCAAATAAAGTGATATGCAGAACACTCAGATGAAGGTTGCTTATAACGCAAGTGCTCCTAATTTAGGTTTGATACCCCTGCAGGCTTTTATCCAGTTTGAAAGTCCTTTCTGTAATTGCCTATCAACTTGGTTCAAGTTTCTGCAAACTGAGGTTTTCTAAACATCATTTTCCATTATATGCAGAATAGTACTTTGCTGGTCTTCAGGTACTCGCGCTGTGTTTCAGCCTACAGCTCTTGCAGGAAGCAGACAGGGCAGAGCAACAGCCAAAATCTAAGAGATGCTTTAGATCCTGCATACCTGCATGTTCTTTACTTTAAAAAACAGTGCCACGCAACATCCCTTCAGCTAGTAACCCCCATTGCAAACAAAATAATTGGCAGGATCATGCCATGCATCTGCTCATGAACAATTTTACCAGCATCACTCTTGTAATAAGAGTGAATGAGCTTTTTTAAAGAAAGAGGGGAGGGGAGTAGGATGAGGACAAGGAGGGCAAAAAAGGAGACTTGAACAAAAGTTTAAATATTGAAGTAAGATCTTAAAAAGAAAAGATTTTAAAAAGAAAAAAAATCCCCAAAACCAAAATATCAAATGACCTATGGAAAAGCCTAGTGATTTCCATATGGAACCATTATTAAATTATGTATTAGCACCTTGGCATTTTTTGGTTTAACTTAAGCTCTTCATAGAAACTCAGATTGCAAACATCAGTATAACTCAGTTTTAAACAAGGTGATTCTGCTTAGATTTTCAAGACAGCCTTGCAGCATACCTCCCCAATCCAAGTGACATGTCACTGATGACAGGAGGCAATTCTGTGTATGTGATTTATGCTCCCCCCCTTCTCATCCCCTTCTTTAGTCATCCTCTTTTTTGGACATTTATACTCCTCAACCACATACCATTTCTGTGTCTTGCTGTTCACAAAGCAGCAGGTGGTGATGAATAAACACTGCTGTATGACTTCCTCAGAAGAGGCATAGCTCTTTGTCATCTGCACAAAAATCTCATTGTAAACAGCGTCTAAGCAAGCAACAGATGTTTTATTGCAGCTAGATTATCAGGGTAGTGTGCAGGTTTTATCCCCTTTCCCCACTCCAATTTGGCTTTTTTAGGCTGTACTAACATATATAGCTCCATCAGACATCAGCTTTGTTGCCTGTCAATTCTTCCCTCCTCTTCTTCAGTGCATTCTGTCCATGTGTGTCCTGCTCCACACCGCCCCTTCCCCAGCAGATAAATAATTCCCAGGAATATTTTTGCAAAGAACATGTTTCCCTAATAATCATCTAGTACGTACAAGAACTATTTGCTCCTTTGTAAGAAAACAGAAGGAAACATTAATGAGACTTCAATATATATTCTATATATAAATCCAAAACATCTAATACTGTATATTATCTCAATTCCAGCACTTTACAATGGCCAAACATTAACACATGCAAGATGAAAATCAAACTGAACCAATTATTCCAGGGTTTTGCAAGCTTGAATTTGTAGTACAGCATAATCTATCATAACAGACCTTAAAAACATAGATATCACCACAACATATATCTAGAAGCATGCTTGGCCTCAAACATGGGCTCGTCCCAGAAGCAATATACTTCAGAGCTTTGTCTTTGAAACATGTTCTCAAAGCCAGATTTAAAGAGACTATAGTTTTTTAATACAGGAACGCAAAAACATCATTAATATAAAACTGTAATAGAATAGTCTTTGGATAGCTTCTTGTTTGGATTATTTCAGAAGAATATTCAGGAATCTCCATGCAGGATTCCTAGTTAAGTTAATTTCAGTGAGTAGTTGTTTATTTTCTTTCTCTGGCTTTCTGTTTATGCCTAAGTAAAACAAACTTGAAAACTTGTATTTACGGGTTTTTTTAACATATTCTAACAGCAACTACATTCATTCATGCTCAGACCTTCCTCCCTCCAGTCAATTGCTTAAAAATTGACATTCTGCAGAAATCTATCCCATTAAAAAAGGTGTATAATAAAAAACCTTGTTAAATTAATATTAAAACTCATCTAAAACTCACTAATTTTCAGTTTGATTTACTATTCTTCTGCTATGTCAAGAAGTAGCATAGGGTAGCATAGGTATACTCCCACTATAATTCTTATAAAGTAATTTTAATGACTTACATAATTAATTTTGGCAGGGTTTTCTTTTTTGGTTTTTTTGGTTTTTTTTTTTTCATTTGTATCCATTCCTTTTTTTCCTGGGAGCACTGGTGAGCAGTTGAGATATTACTGCTCTCTTACAGTAACAATAAGCCCTTTTCCTGTGACTAGTTTCAGACCTACCAGTGACAAGTTTTTAAAATCTTACCATGCAGGTTTTGATCTCCATTTGTCAACCCTAAGTCTGCCAGACATCTGCTTCTGTTGAGTTCTTCTGGAATAGCTTCTGTATTCCTTCCAAATGGTCTAGCACCTACTGTGACAATTTTCTTACCAAGGATTAATACACCTTCATAAATCTTTAATAAAGCTTTGTTCTCTAAGTCCTGTTCAAAAATAGTTTTTTCCTGTGCTGTAACCAAATCTTTAGTTTTCTTAAAGTCTTTTTCCTTTAGCTTGCTTTTGATCCATGAAATTTACCTACCACTCACATGAACTGATTTTTTTCTCCCTTTTAAAGCCACTTTTGAGGGATTTTGCCAAATGCTTTTAGAGAAATTAAACTATCATTTACCCTCTACTTCCTCTTTTTTATTTATTTTATTTTTTAAATAGAGATACTTGCTTAATGCTGTGGCTGGACAATATACAAAACAGCCTAGGACAGGGAGAGAATGACAAGGTAATTTCTTCATCTACTCATCCTGAGGCTAAACTTTAATTTAAAGTAATTTAAAGGAACTCAAGAGCTAAGTTTGAGGCAGACCCTCATGGCCATGACATCAGCTGCAAGAGGGGCTGGGAAGAAAAGGGCAACCTGCCTTTGTCCTCATGGTGTTGTTTCTGGGGATGACCATCTTTTATATTGCACCCTTAAGGATCTGAGTCCTTGGAGCCACATAAATAAAGGCCCCAAAGCTGACATAAAAAAATTCCTGGAATACCATGCAGAATTTCACCCTTGAATCCCAGCATGAATTTTCATATAGGGATTTGCAAATGTTCCCTACAAATGCAAGACAAGAAAATCTGATTATAAAACATCCCTAACTTTCCAATACTGAAAAACCCTGAAAATTAATTCAAACCACAGCTTTTGAGTTAAAGACAGTCTTCTTTGTAGAAGCAAACAGTGGGATTTTAAGAGACTCCGGTGACTAGCATCAGTGCTGGATATTTAGCTTCACAAGATAAGATATTCCAGTAGCATAAGTCACATCTGTATTCATGAGCCTAGTGAAAGAAGAGTAGGATGAGTTCATCCCTGACTTTTCTGTAACCTTGATTTGCAGTCCACCTTAAGGCATCAAGAAATGGGAAAACTTATTTTCTTGATTACTCCCCAAATAATATTTTTTTCCCATTCTTCGGCACAAAGACAGAAGATCAGTAATTCACAACATGGGAATTCACAGCATGTAAATTACAAGGTTAATATGACTTATGTTTATAGAGAAAGATATCCAACATCTTTGAACTAGGCAGGCTTCTTTTATTAACTTAATTTTATTATTAGTTCAACAGGCTTCATCTACAGGACATTATAGAAAATTTAATTGGTTATTATTTCTGCCTTTTGGTTATTATTTCTGGCAGGCTCACACATTCACAAGCTCGTTTGATCCTTGTCACACAATACAAACGTAGCCATTATGCATTTTAATAGATTTAATGATTGGGTATGTGTTTTTTCAAGCACGGACTGCCACACTGCAGAGAATATTATGCATTTAAGGTATTCAAAGTACAACTTTGATCACTGTTTGCTGCGTCGTTCTTCTACCTACTACCATCATGATGCAAAGACGAATGCTGTGAATCTTTCCTATGAATTTGCAAGAAAGCAGGAAAGGGGGAAAGAGAGGAAGCAGAAACCAGTCATTTATGTCTGAAATAAAATTTCACCTTGAATTTCAAAAAAGGGAGGAAAAGCGTATTGCCCTTGAAACACCCTTGAGTACTTTGGATCAAGATCTCTGGTTTACTTTGTGAGTCACTTATTTTTTGGGATGCTTGCAGCTGAGGAGGTAGGCAGATTACTATGTGTAGCCAGCGAATGCTGCTAAAGGACTCATTTTCAATACCTGTAATTTATGTAGCTCGGACCACAGTGCTTGGTCTTACAAGGAGCAATTTCAGGAAATAGGTTTTGTGTATTTGTTGTTACCATCCTGTTGCACTCCATTTTACTAATACTGCAAAGTAGCTGGCTTCATGCTATCCCCAAAAAACTATTGTCCTAGGCCAGACTTTGAGGCCTTTAAAGTCTCATCCTAGTTTATACCAGGATGCGGTTTGCACTTTAGAGGCATTGATTGCTGCATTCATACTAAAATTAAGTTAAAGGAAATACTACCTTGCAGCTTACTTGAAAGCCTAAGCCTTTTTTTTTTTTCTCCTCAACAATAAATTGCCTGAAAAAGGAAAAAATTCTTCATAGCAATATTTCAGTAGCTTTAGTCTCAAAATGTTTTGTAAAGATTTTGAAAGTATGACTTTCAGTAACGTGTTCTTTTTTAATATGTGATTAATGCCAGGATCTCAAGTAAGAGGTTTTGTATGCACAATGGTAACCAGTGAGTTCTGTATTACATAGCCAGGAAGCTACTAAAAAGGAAAAAGCAGCAGAAGGCAACCCTAAGAAGCTAAACCTACTGAAATTAGTGGAGAATTTGTGCAAGAGGGGAAAAAGTCTCTAGAAATGTGGTCTTTGATCTCCAGTTTTCAAGTGTTTGGCCTTGCTTTCAAAAGTACTTTCTGCAACCTATTTGTAAGGTTAAGCATAAAGATCACCAGACAAAGTTCATCAATATCACTCCATCAGTTTACTTCATCCTTGATTTGGATTTTCTTACAAGATTTGAAGGCCCTCTATGTGTACTACATTGGCTTCTCTGATACCTAATGGAGAAAAGCTACTGTGAGCCAGAACCATAATAAATGCAAATATTACCAGTGACTTTGTATTACTCACCTATATAGCTAAAAAGAATACAGTAACCCAATATCCATTCTACAGAGGAAATGCTTCCAGTACCAAATAAACAAAGAACCTCTGAAGCTTAACTTTCCGAGATATCTTTCCCTCTAAATTCCTATACGGAAATCAAGTGTGCTTTACAAAGGTAGATTGAAAGCAATTACAAACTTCCTAGCTTTTTAGCAACTTACCTATTTCATACCACATTTGTTTCCTTAAGTAATGTGGATTTTGATAGTATATTTCTCTCATGGCTACATAAACCAGTGTGGGTTTGCTGTCATGCTTCAGTTTAAGTACATTAACCTTTTTTTTATTTCATCTTCATTTATTTTCAAGGCCTTTGACACCAAAGGATATAGGTTTTTTCCTTTGTACTTTATCAGTCTCTGACATCTCATGTAAAAGTTAGTCAATTCCAAGTTCTTTTGTTAAGCAAGGCCAACAATCTCTTTGGTCTCCTGAAATCAATTCATAAAGTCTTAACCTCATGTTTTTATGAGAATAAAGTATAAGATCAGTAAATAATAACAATTGTTCTGATTTTTACTTTCTGCTGCAGCTATATGTTAATTCAAAAACTTAATGATCTGCTATGTCGCAGGAATATTATGAAACCATTTTCTAGCTTGCATTTAGCTTTGATGTGTTGCAGCTATGCCTATTACCCCTTAGTAAATGGAAGGTTTTTCTGAAGGAGTAGTTGGGTGTTATCTCCACTTTTTTTCTTATTATGTCTATGTTTTTATCTCTAGAAATGCATGCATGAATGAATGCAGAAATGCATGACTGCATGGAAAAGCTACAGAACAGCTATTGGTCATCACTGGTGAACAGTTAAGAAAAAGAACCTTATAGTCTGCTTGTAATCAAGCCTGTTATCTGATTAAGAAAGATACATAACATCTATTTCATCCTCAAGTCGCTTTACAAGACAACTCAGCCCTCACCTTCAAAATATAGTAGTACTTCTCCAGCTTAGGAGTTCAAACTTACAAATAACTTTATTCCATTCTAAAAAAAATGGTTTAGTTCTATATTTAGAAGCATATGATTTTTTAAAAACTATAATTTTCTCTTACCATCTCTCCTTTGCTTTTATTCCTCTCACTTAATGGATAAGCCAGCATTTTCTTCATGTCAGTTTTTCCTGTAAACCACCTTCTTTTTAATCTTGTGTTTGCATATATTGTCAATGTGTCTAACTGGTGCTCCTTCAACAGAAGGAACAAAAGTTTTGGTTTTGATAGACTTATCCAAATAGATTTTTGTACCACCACAAGTCAGACTAAGCATTTGCAATTACCTCTTTAAAACTGCTGGGAAGTTCTGAAGGCAGAATGGGCTGATCTGATGCTATTCTATCCCCATGCTGATTCTTGCTAAGGTTAAACTGACAAAATACCAAGTCATCATTTTGGCAAAGGCAACAAAAACTAAGCATAAGATGTCTTCTCGCTGTAAAAGGAAAGCAATAGTCCCATTATTGTAAGTGATCATGTAATGGTTTTGATAGTTTCAAAACTTATCTAAAAGTTTTTATGCTATAGGTACAAAGTTGTATTTCACAAATTACTGCATCATGCCTTATAGTGGTAGTCATTGTGCACTGGATTTGGTCTCGTCTCTATTTGTTCTCATTACGCAAGAGCGAAAGCACATTCCCATTTCTCATCATTTGAGAAGGTACGTTCTAGTCTACATGTCAAAACAGGTAAGGGTTACACCTCTAATCAACCACAAATTAGACACAACAACATAGGAAAAGTAAGCAGCAAAGTAATGACTTCTGACATTATGAGGCTGGATAACTTATTAACTTTAAGGTTTTTATTCTTTACATGTGGGTATTTATGTCCATCTTATGGAATTATTAATGTTTACTGGAAAGGTACTCTATTTTCCAACTCTGGCAGTGGGCCAAAACAAAGCTATGGCATCACAAAAACACTCCCTACATTTCATCCACAGAAGGAAGCTGCATGCGCCTCAGATACCAAATGAATACTGCTTCAAAACAAAGCCACTTAGCCTCTGCAATTACTAGAAAATTCACTGTGACAAATTTGTGTCATTACTCAGCTCCTCATGGAGAGGAGAGAACAGAAGATAAACTATACACTGTCTACAGCTGAAAAATTCTCAGTGATGTATTGTTGTTAAGGAGTGGAGAAACAAGACCGTTTGGATTTAGATCATAGTAGGGGCACTCCACTCCCAAAAACTGAGATTTTTTTCAAGTGTCTGTGGGAAGTTTGACTTGTAGGACATGCAACATATCAATTCACATGTTCCAAAAACTTCACTTTTACCCAGGTTCAACATCAAATCTGTTCAGATTCACCTGCAGAGTAGTCTGTGTAAGAAAGCTATGGTTCCAAAAATTTATCTTGCTGTAGAAGCACATACCACATTACGAGCATGCCTCTTTATGCTAGATTCTTTGTTTTTCATCAAAACACCCGAAGTATTCCTCTACTACACTGAAACATAATGACCTGAACTTCTATGCAAGTCGTATAGCCTGAAGACTCAGCAGAAATAAAGTTCTCTGCAAGACTTTGAGAGCCAACCAATTTACAGGTTCATTTATGTGATACTATTGCTTATCTGTATAATAGAAACGTTTAGTAGATGAACATGTAAAACTCCACACCTACATTCCAATGCAGGTGAGCATTTTGCGCGCACATGTGTTGAAGGCTTTAAAGGGAACTATGCTCATACGTTTCTGTTCCTTCTGAATAATAATGTTAAGAATGAAGCCTCCAATTATACTTAAGTACTGATAGGATTTTCCTTGCAAAATGATATTTTAATGGGTTCTAACTGGCTTTATTTAACTATGTATTTCAATATTGATTACTCCTAGTGCTGCTGTGTTGCAAAATAAAGCATGATAAGCAGCTTCTCTTTCAGAAGCACTTCGTTCATGTTAGTGATTAATTTTTCTAATGTGCAGCTTAAAGCAATTAAGGCAAAGGCTCTCAGCTGCTCTTCCTAACAGCTAACACAAAAGCTGAATAACTTACGAGAAAGAACTGCAAGCTTTGAATTGTTCTTCAATACTCAGGATGGATATCTGGAAGATCAATTACACCTGGATTACTATAGTGAAAATATATACACATTGCTGGTTCGATTATCATGTATTCTAAAACACCAGAGAAATTTCCTTGCTCTAGATAATTTCATTCTCTTTCTCCATCTGTGTATCCATTCTCTGAAGGAGCAATCCCAGTCCTCATGAAAAACAACAATAATAGAAAAAATTACTGGACTCTAATCAGCCTAGGGAAATAACAGGCAGTTAGAGACTTGCAGAAGCACTTGTTACTCAGGATATTCATACTCAAAGAAGTAGATTATCTAAAGTTACAAAGTGGGTTTGGATGTTTCAGAATTTATCATTGCTATTTTTGAAAGTGTAGGCAGCACAGGGAGTTATTCAAAAGAGCTTCCTTGTTTAGGGGAGCTCTAACTGCAAGCTGATACTTCCTTAGATATATTTTGTTTCAGTATCTTATTTTTTGCTGAAGTTATCATTCAGGATCAGATTAAAGTAGTGCGAACAAAAATGTTTTGAAGCTCTGCTCATGCACTTGACCTGCCATGGGAATTAAATCAAATTGGTGATGACTACAATCCTGAAGTCTAGTCAATTTACAAGTGCGAACCATTTGTGACAATGTTAACTTCCTGTCCAAATCTCATGAGCTTTCCTCCAACATAAAGCTATGCAAACTGCAATTTACATGTACAATACTCAGCTTTTTCACAAGGAAAAAGAAAATAAAAATGCTTGTTTCAATGTGTTCTCTTTACCTCATAACTTTAATCCCTTTACTATTTCCACA
Source organism: Psittacus erithacus (assembly GCA_009867235.2). Taxonomy (NCBI): domain Eukaryota; kingdom Metazoa; phylum Chordata; class Aves; order Psittaciformes; family Psittacidae; genus Psittacus; species Psittacus erithacus. The sequence continues at coordinate 38,685 of WYDI02006953.1, forward strand.
GCGAAGGAAGGGAACACATCTTCAGTTATAGCATCTTCTATCTTTTATTTCATGTAACTAAGAGGGAGATCTTGAATAAAAGTCCCTGGTGACTAATCCACAAAAAAACAAGGATGAGCTTGCCTTGAGAGAACTGAGGTTAACAGAAAAAGTCTAAAGTTTTCCTTACATGTATGTGAAGTCTTCAGGAAAGGAACTGTTCTGTATGTTTGAACACTCGACATAAAAGAAGGAATTGCAATTTTACTCCACACGCACCCGTTCTCTTGCTCCCAGTGCTATGTTAGTTAGCTACGCAGTAGAAATAAAATTCTAGAAGAGAATTAGCAACCATTAACTGCATGAATCGTCATCAGGATGCTTAGGGAATTTGCAACTCCAAAATTCTACAGCTGGAGGCATTCACATAACCTTTTCTAGGGCACAATGGAGACACTCAAGTGCTGTGACTAAGTCATCAGATGCATACATCATCAAATGCATCATCCCAGACAGTGCAGATGAGTCATCAAGTGGCAAACTTGCATAGAATAGGGATCAGGCTTAATTCAAAGTACTAGGGAGTATCTTGGTGTGGTTAGAGTCTGCATGTAGAATCAGGTCGTTTAGAGTTAATTCAGCAGTGACTCAGTATATGTGATTTCCTGAGACTGAGAACAGCAGAGAATTTCCTTCCTGAATATCTTTGGATAAGCCTTGCTTCACATTTAATTTCTTTCAAAGTAGATTTCTTTACAGAGAGAGCTATGCATCAAAAATGCTATAATTTTGCCACTTCAGTCATCCTCTTTAACTCATACTTCTGAGAAATATTATTATAGGATACTTCAATACAGCTGGCTTTGAAACAAGTTTCCTGTCCCTGACACGACAGGAGGAATTTAAATGTCTTTCCTTCTCTATTTCAGTCCATGACAAAATTTTTCCACTGAACCAGAAACAAGTTGCAAGTTTCCACTGACAATTTTTTGAAAAAGTGTGGATAGTTTAGTTACGTCTTTTATTCAGAAGCGATTACATTAGATGTAATTAAAGCCTCAACAATATGGAAAAACTCACATATTCGATAATATGAAAAGAAAGCAAAAAGTCACCAACTCCCCAAAAATCAACCCCTTTCCTGTTCAACTCATCTGTTGTTCAGAGACAGTTGATTAGAGTGCGTAGGTCAATTTTTTTTCTTTTAGCCGATTCTATAGCGCAAAAACACTTTTTCCACAATTCAGAAGGATTTTTTGTGTGGTTGAAAAAAGCCAATTTTTTCTTCACTGTGGAAAAATAGATGCCACCACAAGTAAATCAGACAAGATCAGAACTTTGTAAGTTGTGTTAATCAAAAAAACATATGGAGGATTTTACTTGAGTGGAGTCAAATAGCAAAGTAACTTTTGCAACAACAGAGAGCATGTGTCTGGTGCGTTTAAAGTGCAAATTAAGTTAAATATATATATTTACTGTATCGTTAAAGGAACACTCTTTAGATTTACTTATTTCTCCCTGCCAAAATGAAAAAAAACCAAAAATTCTCTTCCATTAAATCCAAGGGTAGTTTTACTCCTACTTCAGTACTGCAATCATTAGATTAACTGCCTTTTCATAGATTTAAATTGCTTCTACATTTCCATGAGTTACTCTACTCAGTATTAAGCTGAGTTTTGCTTTCATTTTTTTTTTAAACATCACAGTCACCCAGCACAAAAAAATCACAACTTAAGAATAGTTTCTCAGACATGTAGACCATCCCTGCTTCTGACAGCAAATGGAAATGCTGACCCCTTAAGAACTTAACCCAGATGAAGTGAAAGGCACTGAAAGCTGGGAAGAACAGATTTACTAGGTCATTACTCTCACCTCACAAGACTTCTCTTTCAACAGCTTTTCCAGGGCTTCCTTGAACCCACAGAATTTCATCCTGCTTGGTTAGATTTTCGAATAAGACTGATACTGCTCACACATCCATTTACACTAGCTCTGCTGCAGACATCTATTGTAAGAATGACCCATGACTATCCTTTAAGAAGAGTTGCTATCTACACAAAAGCACAGCAGTGTAAGCACAAGGCCCACCTTACACCACTTTCACCTAGAGCCAGAACCTTTGCTTGATGCTCCCTGGGCCCACATTTGTCCTTCAAATTCACTTCATTTCTCTTGACAGAAATCACTTTTGTGGCACTCTTCCCTGAGAGGCATCAAGCTCCTTTTCAAAGTAAATTTATGCAGCACTGCATTGTACATTTCTTACTGTCTTTTTGAAATACCCAGCAGGAGCTGCTGTCACAGCAAATGAGTACCTTGTGTTGGCAAAACCACTCTTGACACTCCCAGTTTTAGTCATTCCTGCCTCACTACACAGTGTAGTAAAAAGAAGTTGATACTTATTTCTGTTACAGTTAATTTAATGAAGTATTTCAGTCAGGAAGAAGGAATTTTTAGATTGCCAGATTTTATTAGACTTTAATTTTAATACAGTCTTTTATATTTAGTTATAAAAATAATAAGTTTAGAGTTTTTTAAGACAGAGCCAATAGCAAATATTAAGTACAGTACGTAACACCAAATACATGTTTTACATCATAAAAATTAATAGGAGCTAAAGCTCCTACACTATATCAGATTCCTAGTGTAATAGATACATGAAAAAAAAAAAAAAACAACATAAAAAACCACCTCAAAACAACACTGACAGCTAGCAATAATGAAAATCTAATACAGACAAATTGGCACTGAATAAATGTCACAGGGTATAATCCTGCTACAACAATTTAGCAAAGACTAGAGAAACCTTATTTTTAAAACCAAAAAACCCCCAACCTATGCAAAGAACCAACCCACACTCCATGCTGGGAACAAGTAGTTCTGAGATGCAGCATGCTTAACAACCCCAATACAACAACTTTGTCTGGGTACCAGCTTGTACTGGGTTCTCCAGTACATCACTTACTCTTCGGTGCTCTGCCTAGCCGTCTGTAAAGTGGATACATAACTTCTGCTTTCCTCCTTCAATCTCATTGGCACATACTTATGTAAGTATTTGAGAAACAACGAAAGTATTTTTAAAAAACTTGAGATACTTGATAACATTTGGAACATCACTTTACCTTATGTTCTATGCAGCCTTTTGTCATGTCACTAGTGTCCGTATCAGTAACATGGCTCATAACATTAAAGCATTGAAAATGCACCATGGAATAGTGCTTCTCACAAACTCCTTTCAACTGTTTGGACTGTCCATTCTTCGTTCATTACTTTATTACTAACAATATTTCACTTCCAAAGAAGAAAGTAGTGCTATACAGCAATAGTACATTATTTTAAATTAACAGGATGAGATGAATTTCCCATTTTTGCACCAATTTTCACCAATTCTGCATAGATTCTTTTACAAGTAGCCCCAGAATACTTGATGTTGTATTACACAGACACAAATGATAGATTGAAGCGTAGTGCTACTTTCCTTGTGTAGTATTATAATTGTTAATACCTAGAGACTAGACCTTTATAGCATCCAGGTTCTGAGATAATTTTCCTCAGATCCTGTAAAGATCCTTGTATAAAATCCATAAAAGCTATTCTCTTCTACATGCAGGAACTGGAATATACATGGTTTATGTTGGTTTATGCTTGTTTATTAGTAGACTTCTCATGATGTCAGTGTTAGTCATTTACCTTATTCAGGTAAAGAGCCTTTCTAGAAAGAAGTAACTTTAATGTAGAGTAATTCCATCATTAATATTTGATTCTGCCTGATATCATATTGCCTATTTTCCTTCCTTAAAGAAATAGGGTGATATCAGTTCATTACCATAACTGAAACTGATGTTAGCATATATTTTGAGTTTAGCTGAACTAAAGCAGTCACTTAACTTACTCACAGCCTAGATAACAGTTGCAATTCTCCTCAAAAATCGTATGTACAAGGATACTAGCAGCTTTTACAGTCCACCTATGGCTACCACTTTTTTTTTTCAGGCCAGATTATCACATAAATCTATTTATTTTTGTATATGAAAAACTTGACTTAAGCAATACATTTTATTAGTAGCAAAAGCAGTATTTCAAAAGCATGATTATCATCCTGCTGCAGAGGGGTTAACAACCCAGCTGTGAATTCAGCACCCTGACAGCTTCAGCTATAAGTCCCTGTCACTGCTTATAATATACAAACCCCTCACTGCAATCCTTATTTTTCTCCATAACATCTAAATAAAATTTATTTTAGCATGCATACCTATTGTATTTCAAGAAATACAAGATGTAATCTTCATGTTAAAAAACTTACAAAGAAAACCCAAATTTTGTCTTCATAGCTGACTGCACATGAATCCAGACTGTCTATGGACCAGTATCAATAATGAAAATGTGTCTCCAGTATCCTTTGCCATCTATATATAGCTAAATCACTGCCTGGTTTATGCAGCTGTGTATTCAGAACTGCATCAACTTTAGGCTATCTTATGTTGCTGACAACCTCTAAAACAAGTAGCTTTTCAGTAATATCTCTCTAGAATGATCTAGCAAGGAAAAGTCATGCCAAAGAACTCCTTATGGACTCTGCTTTCAGGTCTTCCACTGACAAATGCATGCAAATGGCAAGATAAATTTTATTCTTCCTTCTTACACTAAAAACCCTCTGTCGTGGTTTAGGCCTGCCACGCAGCCCACTCACTGCCTGCTCCCCCACCTCCTCCCTCGGCTCCCGGAGGGATGGGGAAGAGAATCGAAAGAATACAACTCCCATAGGTTGAGATAACAACAGTCTATTAACTGAGGTACAAATCACTACTACTACCACCAATAATAATAATAATGATAAAGGAAATAACAAGAGAAGAGAATACAACGGCTCACCACCGACCGATACC
>WYDI02006955.1:0-19837 GCA_009867235.2 Psittacus erithacus
TTCCTCTCGGGTGCCTTCAGGCTGCCAGCTCTGTCCTGGTGGCAGCGCCGGGCACTCTGGCAGTGGGACACGGGAGGACGCTGCCTTACACTGCCCCAGAGCATTGTGACGCTGCGTTGGCGCGCGGTGGCACTGTGACACGGGGGTGAGAGGGCTTCCATGGCCCTGCCCACTGCAGCCCTGCTGCTGCTGCTGCCCCTTTGCCCAGCATCCCTTGGAGAAAGGCCTTCGGGGTGCTGGGTCTGAGGCAGTGCCTGCGCCCAGGAGGCGCCAGGGATGTCCCTGCCTATGGTGGCCACACACTGAGCACCGCTGTGAGGTGTCCCTGCAAATTAATCTGTGTGTTCAGACTGTACCAAAAAGTGTTTATACCACGTGCAGTCATTTGACTGTGGTGATCCCAGAGGTGAAAGAAAAGGGTTTTGGTTCCTTCTGCATGAACTTTGCAGAAACATAGAAAGCATACAGGATTTCCTCACCATTCCTTATGAATACACCAAGTGGCATTTGCTACTATGCTGTTTATGGTGAGGTTTTCTTCTTGGAAAAAAAGAAGTCTTCTTCTTGGAAAGAATTTCATAAATCTCTTCTGCTTTTGTTACACAGGGTGTTTAGATACTTGCTTGTGTTTATTAACATTCATGTGTCTAGTTTGGGGGTTTACTCCACACAGGGACTGTGAGAATAAAGATCTTAGGCCCACTGTAGGAGAGGATCACATTCAAGATCATCTTAAGAACCTGAACATGCACAAGTCCATGGGACCTGATGAAATCCATCCACGGGTCCTGAAGGAGCTGACAAATGAAGTTGCTAAGCCACTGTCCGTCATATTTGAAAAATCATGGCAGTCAGGTGGACTTTCCGATGACTGGAAAAAGGGAAATATAACCCCCATTTTCAAGAAGGGGAATATGGAAGACCCGGGGAACTACAGACCAGTCAGTCTCACCTCTGTGCCTGGCAAAATCTTGGAGCAGAGTCTCCTGAAAGCATTCTAAGGCACATGAAAAATAGCAAGGTGGTTGGTCTTCCAGTATCTGAAGGGGGCCTACAAAGATGCTGGAGAGGGACTCTTCATTAGGGACTGTAGTGATAGGACAAGGGGTAATAGGTTCAAACTTAAACAGGGGAAGTTTAGGTTAGCTATAAGGAAGAACTTTTTTTCTGCGAGGGTGGTGAGACACTGGAACAGGTTGCCCAAGGAAGTTGTGAATGCTCCATCCCTGGCATTGTTCAGGGCCAGGCTGGGTGAGGTCTTGGGTGACATGGTTTAGTGTGAGGTGTCTCTGCCTATGGCAGGGGGGCTGGAACTAGATGATCTTAAGGTCTTTTGCAACCCTAACTATTCTGTGATTCTTTGAATTGTTGTTTCTGTGCAAAGCAGCGCTGAGAGTAACATTGACACTTATAGTAACAAGTTTATATGATGCAGTTGAGGTGAATGTGCCTGTGGGATTTAAAACTTTCTGAGTTTCATAATGGTCATAATGTAGAACTCAAGCATGGTGCAAATTAAAAAAAAAAATTGCAGCTAATGGTGTGTCTGAGAAATAAACCAGACATGTATATTTTACATTAGTATCATCTAAAGAGAATGAGTTGCTTTTCCAATGCAGAGTGCAATGTAAAAGGAAAAATAAATATTTAGAGCATATTTGTTTGGATGTAATCATATGTACCTGAAGTCATATATTTACAGTTCAGCTGTGTTTGTTTCAACGTGCAAGGCTCCAGAGCTCATATCTGATGTATTGACGTCAGCTGTATGTCAACATGGTTGGCAGCTGTATGCATTCAAGTGTGCTGTGTTTGTAGCAGAGAAGATCTGCATGGGAGATGAACGTGGAGGGTCTGAGGGCTGCACTTCCTGTTGGGACAAGGAGAAATGAGGCATTGTGGCCAAGCCTGGGGTTTCATGGAGTTTCATCACATTTGATGTTTGCTCAGTTCTCCAGCTGCTGACATCCAGTCACTATGAGGGCATGCCAGACTTTGTTTAAAAAGTAATCTAGCCTTTGTAGTTCCTTAGAAAATGGAAAACATGAATCTTAATTGAATCCTCACATTATTTTTAATTTCCAGTTTATAAATTGGTCTCAGATTGTCTATGTTTAGATACAGTGTGGGAGTTACACATGTGTAAGTTTTGATTTCTCGGGTTTGGAGATAGTGGTAAGGTCTTTGTTTTGCCCTCCCTCTCTCCCTCCATATATGGCCAGCAAGTCAAGGGAAGTGATTCTGCCCCTCTACTGTGCTCTTCTGAGATGCCATCTGGAGTACGGGGTCCAGCTCTGGAATGAGTACAGGAAAGATATGGACCTGTTGGAGAGGGTCCAGAGGAGGCCCACAGAAATGATCAGAGGGCTGGAGCACCTCTGCTATGAGGGAAGGCTGAGAGAGTTGGGGTTGTTCAGCCTGGAGAAGACAAGACTGTTGGAACAGGATGAGGGCTAATGGTTTTAAACTAACAGAGGAGAGATTCAGGAGGGATGTGAGGAGGAAATGTTTTACAATGGGGGTGGTAAAACACTGGCACAGGTTGGCCGGAGAGGTGGTGGATGAACCATCCCCGGAGACGTTCAAGGCCAGGCTGGATGTGGTCCTGGGCAACCTGATCTCGTTGAAGGTGTCCCTACTTATTGCAGGGGTGTTGGACTTGAAGGTTCCTTCCAACCCAGACTATCCCATGATTCTGTGATTCTGTTTCTGGTATCCAGCAGTCTGGTCAAAGATGTTGTTACTTGCTTGTAGGATGATTTGGAAAGTGGAAGGAATGATTTGTGTCACTTGTGTGCTCATGCTGGATCATAAACTCCCTTTGGAGACAGATATTTTTTATTTTGGCGTCACATAAAATACATTATTCCCATATTCTTGTAAACTGGTTGTTTCATATTCAAGATTAATTTTTTTTTTCCCACTGAACTTGACAAAGTCCCTGACTGTAATTGCAGATCACATACATGTCAACTTTCAGTTTTAAGTTACTGAAACGGCAGGAAGTGTCGGAACCAGTTTGATGTGTGATAAGCACAGTGTTCTCATTCTTGGATAACTAAGTTTCTTTAAGCCTTCAGAAGGAAAAAAAAAAATACTTGCAGAGGCTGAGAAATATAAAAAGAGTTCCATTGAGAAACATGGGTGTGAAAGAGCAGTAAGGTGAGGTCTTTGCTAATTGGAAGCACTTACATTAGTAATGATGAAAATAGCAAACATTGAAACTGTGATAACAGCAATACAGGCCTGTTCCTGCCTGGTTTCACAGGTGATTGTCTATAATGAATATTTTGAATATGTTTCAATCTCTGCATAGTCTAAAATTACTAAAGGTCAAAGATGTATTCATTTCCGTACATATTCTTTTTCTAGAGGAAGATTTGGTTAATTTGGTTTTTAATGACTTTAACCTTTGTGGCAATGGTAGGATGTTCCTCCACAAACTCCAGATGTCTCCAAAGGAGGCTCTGTGCAATTTAGTGGGATAACAAAATAAAAAGCTTGAGCAATAGGTAGTTACCAGCTGAGGATTCTGAACTGTTATACTTCTCCAGGCTCTACAAGTCTAGCTTTTACCTTCTGCACAATTGTCCCTTGGCTTTCTATAACATTTTCCTAAGGTCCTTCAGATCAGGAGTTTAGGCTCTGAAAACTGTATTTCTACCCACAGCTGCTCTTTTGAAAGCTGAAGAAGAAACCCACATGCCATCCTGAAAAATGGGTTGTTAAGAAACAGATAAAAGTAAACTGTGTGCAGAAGTTACACTGCCCCCCAGTAGAAAACCTAGGCCTGAGCTTCCTGGGTTTATAGAAAAGAGAAAGTATTTCACAGCCCAAAAGTAACCTTCTCCGTACCCACACTTCACACTGTTGTGAGCCTCACACCCTCAACCTGAGAGGACGTTCCTCCCCAGGGTGATGGTGGTAAGACTCCTTTATCTCTATTGGGCCAAGCAAGGGAGTTCCACCTTTATGCTTAAGCCTCACAGTGGGATTCCTCTTGGCAGCCCAAAACCCAGAGGTTGCCACCTTCTTGTTTATCCGTTTGTCCAGTGTTCCCAGCTCAAAAGCAAGCACCAGCCCCTTCACTTGCCTTTCTCAAGATTAATTAGGGTGAAGACCACAATAACAGTACAGGACTGTCTTATTCTAAACTCCTTGTTTCAGTTGTTCTTTGTACAAAATTAGTTTGGTTCCTGGTGTCTGAGACAAGTAAGGGAGAGATTTCCTCACTGTTTCCCAGCGTTCTGAACCTGTGCTGCTTCAGAAGTTGTGCCACAGTAACAGCTCCCTAACAATGCTGTTTACTGAGTGGCTTTCACATTCTGGGGAGAATACCCACTACATATAATTAGGGAGGTCGTGATAATAATGATGACCACACTAGAAAAAAATAAGTAATTTGTAATTTAAGTAGTGCAATGAAAAATGTTCCTCTGTGAGTGGTAGTTTGTTCAGAGATGATAACGCCACCTTCTTTTGTTTTCAGGTGTGGCTTGATCTTTTGAAGCCTGTTACGAAACAGATTAGAAGTAAGTATTTCCTTGCTGTGGTTTTCTTTTGTCATTCTGCGAGTACTCGAATAAATTAGGACTCTGTCAGTGGGGATCTTCTCAACTTTCTTCACTAAATGTATTTATTTATTTTTTATTTCTGGTCTGTCCTTAAAATATGTACTGTATGTGCTGTGAAATTGTGCCACATGGACGTGTGAAGGGGCTGAGCCAGTAGGAGGCTGAGGTTTAGCCCGTCAGTTTAAGAGGCAGTGGTGGCAATGGAGGAAACTATTTTGTAGAGAAAAAAGAGTGCAATGAAAGAAGTATCTGAGGAAGCGTACACTGTCAACAGCTAGCATTAATATGGATAAAAGAAAAGGAACAGGAAGACATTATTACTGGGAAGGAGCTAGCAAATACATCACAACTGTGTGGGACATTGCTGCTGAACTTGAAACTAGCTTCATCTATGGAGCTTTGCCATTGAGATTAAGGTTTCATAGGTGGCTCTCTGGTCATAATCATCTGCGTGTATCATCTGGAGCCTCTCCTTTTCACAAAAGAGAGATCTATTGGTCTGTCTGTGGTCGTACTCGTAAGAGTCACACTTGTAAGAACAAATGTGCTGCTGTTAAAACAGGAATTGTAATTTGCTAGTGGACTTGAAAACTAGATTGTATTTTAGCTCCCTCCTGTTTTGAAGCAAGGGAAATAGACACATGTATTTTATTGGATCAACTGATGCAATTACTAAAACCAGAGTCCATTTTGGCAGAGTATCCCACAACCAAGATACTCTTTTATGTGTGTAAATTTTATTGTGCAGTCTCTAAATAACCTGAGTAACAAAGAAAGGAGGTTAGCATGTATGTATGCACTGTAGGTTCCTAGAATCGTCCTTGGTACAACATTCTGCGTAATAAAATTTGGTCAGCACGTTACTGATGTTCACCAACTTCCTTTGACATTTCCCATAGGACCGAAGCATGTTGTTGTAAAATTTGTGGTAAAATTCTTCCCACCTGACCATGCTCAGCTGCAGGAAGAACTGACAAGGTCAGTAGCTATATGACTATTTTTTCTTACTAAATCTCTAGTGGACACAGGGGAGAACATGGAATTTGAAATGACTGGGTGAGGATCAGTGGCTGCCTTTTAGTATTAGCTTCAAGTTCAGACCTTGAGGTCCCTTCCAACCTGGTATTATGTGTATATGAAGGATCTGTTAAGGTTCTTCCTTGTGAATAGGTCCTTCCTTTATGGTGGGAAACATTGTTCTGATGCAGTATTTCTTCACTGCAACTCTTCAACTCCTTTTCTGATCTGCAGTATTATTAGTTTTAATTACAGTCTTCCATTCTCATTCAGTATTTTCACTATTTGTTTTTGGTTTCAGTCTTCCAACACAAGGAAGTTCTGTTTTACAAGGAACTCTGGTTTCCGTATGACTTGCTTTATAAATAACAAGTCCACCTTTGTGATGTTCTGTGTTTGTCTCTGTCTTGCTTTATTTTGGTAATAAAGCAATGGAATGGCAAAAAAATAAATTATTGATATCTCTTGCTGACCTGGACAGAGAAAAGTAGAAGAGTGGGGTAGGAACAGGGAATATTTACTTGAAAGACTGAGTAAAAACAATAAAATGGATGAATGAAAACTCACAATGTGATTGATGTTGGTAATGAAACATTTCTGTTTCCAAATAGATAATCTGCATAACAGTTGCTTAGTATGTGGACTGTAAATTGATTTTTGTTGATCTCTTTCTGCACCTGGAGATGTATCTCTGAATCCTAATGACTTCTTTTTTTGTTAGATTTTAAATGTGCATGGTAGGGAACTTGAATATATATACACAGCAGTGTGTAGGATGTGAAAGCATATCCACAGGGAACAGCTTCATCACTTGAAGAAGCAGGGAATACAACACTTTTGTGCTATATTCTTCTACTAGTATGCTGAGTGGAACTAAGCAATTTAAATTCCTGTTGAAGCTAAAAGAAATTTAAATGTTAAAATAATGTCACAGACTGTGTTGTCCCTGCACTTAAACGGTTAATGTAGAATTGTCCTACATGGTTTGGAAGCAGTGTTAAAAATGGCTGATGCCCAGGCAGTGAGGTAATGGGACCACAGAAGTACCAGAGCTAGCTAGAGTTGTTTAATTAAGATCTTGCTCCTTATTTCCAGGTGAGTGCAAAGGTGGTAGAGTTCTTGTATTCTACAAGAACTAACCGATAACTCTAAATTACTGGTTTATCTGGCATTTCTTCGTAGTTACAAGCAGCTCCATTATCTAGTGCTACTTGCTGTGCGGTTGCTGAGCACTTAATAGCTGTCACATTTGCTTCCAGTCCTATCTCATTGGTGTGGTTCCAAGGGAGGGAAGGAGAGAGAAAGAGAGATATCTTGGTTCTGCAAAGCAGCCACCATGTAAGACTGTAATGGCTGTAATACGGTATCTGTTATGCTTTACTTAGCCTCTAAATTTAGGAAATGCAGATCACTTCTATAGATTCCGAGAAGTGAAAGGAACATGGAGTCAAAAAAGGAGCTGGGGTTGAAATACTTTCCCCTCTTTCCCTTATGCTTTGCATAACCCTTTTGTTCCCTTTGGTTTTGCAGGTACCTATTTGCATTGCAAGTGAAGCAGGACCTGGCACAGGGAAGGCTAACGTGTAATGATACCAGCACTGCCCTCTTAATCTCACACATAGTACAGTGTAAGTTCCCTTTTCTTTCCAGGAGGATAAACAGGATCATTAGTTGGATGTGCTGTTAGTAGCTGCTCTAGAGACGGGTTTAAGCCATATGGACAATTTATTGTGTTTCTGTATAATGGCGTTCAAATACAGATAATTTACTCTTTCAAATAAAGAAGAGCTCCTGGACATGTGACTTGCATTTTTAAGGCATTGCACATGATAGTCTGACTAGGATCATTTAAACAGCAAACTTTGCAGGCAATGGCAAACAGGTTGAATTCTTCTAAATTCCTGTTTAATTATACTTTGTATCATGTCAGCAGAGCAGTCAAATTCCTGGAAATCTGTATGCTGTCTAGAGAATGTAGTAAACAAACATGCTTAGAATGCCAGACTGAGTCACAGTCCTAAGAGAAAACTGATAGGGAAGTAAAAACCAACAGATTTTAAGCTTTTTTTTTTTTTTTTCTTTAATTGCAAAGTGTGCACAGTAACACTGTTCAGTGGAATTGTACATTAACTTTATTAACCAAATCAAAACTTGTTCTAGCTTTCAGATCACTTGAAAAGCAATGAATGTTTTTCATTTCAAGAATTTATGGATACTCATCTTGATTATAATGTTTGTAAAAAGCGGTTAGTAGCTTGCATAATGGTCATAATAGACCGTTGTTTTGAATGATCTTTGTGCAATTCAGTATTGCATATTTCCATTGAAATGCTGTTGTGTGGAAATTACAGTTGACAGGGATGTTTGTCATAGTCTGAGTGCTATGGCAGTTTCTCATCAATTGCTGTTGAAAAGGCAGGTATTGCATAGTTTCTATTTGCCGTGGTCATCATTGCCCAGTATGACTGAATTACAGTAAGGTGTGCAACAGCCTCTCTGAAATTCTGTATTTCTCATACCAGTTTAAAACTGAGATTCTTGGCTAGTGAGCTTTTCATGTCTTTCATTTTATCCTGTTACAGTGTCCAGCACACCAACGGTGGTTGTTTCCTTGGTTAAGCTAGTTCTTACTTTCATCTCAGGAAAAAAAGTCTTGATCATTTGGGGAGAATTGAGTATCGTTTGCTACATTGCATTCTAGGAGGGTGAGTTTTCCTGCTAAATGCCTGTGCACCAAAGAAAGGTGCTGGGGAGAAAACACCCTAATGCTTGTGTCTCTCTTCATTTGAGGTACTGCTCCATGATCATCCTCTCTTGAGCTCTTAAACTTTATATGCCTGATTTCTACTTAGATCCTTATTCATGTCTTACTTATCTTTTATTGTTTACTCAATTAAGTTCTTCACTGAACCATCTGCATCTCTGGTGTCTGAACTGCTCAGACAGCAACTGTTAGCTTGTTTTTCCAAAGCAGCAGCTTAAGAGAGTAAAATACAGGATGTCCTTTCATGTTTACAAACTGGCCCTTTCTCTCCTATGTGCAGTCAAACTCAAATATATCTCAGTGTTTTTTCAATTCCTCCATTATACTCCTCACCATTCCCCTATGCAAGGCTGACAAGAAGCTTTCTTTTGAAAGTGTGGAAAAATGGCAAATCACCACCATTGCTTTTATGCTGCTGAGATGCATTATACTGTTGGATTAAATAATTCTCTTCAGTTGCTGGCATGATGCATTTGAAATATTTCTAGTTTTTTGTCCCTTTCCCCTGCAAGCTGGAGATGCGGAGTGATTCTGAACTGTGATTTTAGTAATCAAGTAGTACTTTCATTATAGGGTGAGTAAGATAAGAGACTTCTTACTGAAAAATGAGATTTTTCCCTGTGCCAGAGAGAGGTGAGAGATTTGTCACGCAGAAGTGAGAGAGTATTCAAAGAATGTGAACTGCCATTTTGGGCAGAGGGATGTTGTGCCTCATGGTGCATCTGCCATCTCCTGACTGCAAGATGGACCTTTTGTTTGCTGTTTATGATTTTTCCCTTCTCCTTTTGTTGTGTAACAGTGTTTGGTAGAAACCTCTGCTAGAAGTTTGCAGCTATCTCATAAATCTATCTATCTTCTTGTCTCATTAACATTTGTCTGTGAAAATTTCCTCTGGTCTGAGTTATCTATAGATGTACCTCACTCCCATGGCTGTCTTTTGTATTTATTTTCTTTCTAGATTATTATTCGGTAGCAAAAAAAAAATGTATTATGTGTTTGTCTGCAACAAAAATAAAACTAGACAGCTGATAAGAGTAATGATACTAAAGTGGAAAGATTGAGAGTGCAGGTTAGGGATCATATGTCTTATCAGTGCTGTGCCTACCAGCATTTTCCGTGGGGGATATCTGATTCCAGGAGACCTTTATATTATGTATACAAGCTTATGTCAATGTTAGGGACGGTTATTTATATGAAAACATGACAGCAAATAGGTTTCTGTTAAATTAGCATTTATATTACAGAATAAAATTTATATTTGGAACATGCTATTTAAAAATACCTTAAAAGCATTGTAGAAAGTATTAAAAGTGCGAGGAGACTTTGGTACTGGAAATGATGCAGTAACGTGAATGTAAAGTAAGAAGATGGACTGATTAAAGGAAAAAAGCTGAAATACAAAGCATTAGACATATCACAAGGGCTAACACAGAGAGAATGCAGCATGCTGTAATGCGCGTGTACGATAAGAGAAAAGAAAGCATCAGTGAAAATCGGTCTTCGGTTAAAACACATGAGAAGATTTTAAAGAAGAGTTGTAAGTGATGCTGACAATGTTCAAAATACAACTCCCTCTCATTTTAGAGGGAGTGCTAGTAAAAAGGCACTTAATAGGGAAAAGGAGGGCTAAGGAGACAAGTAAAAGCAATTGAGTATGAAGTCAGAGAGAACAAATCCAGAAGTAACTTGAAAGCCAGGAGGACAATTTGGATAATGGATATGTAGCTGACAAATGCAGAGAGCGTTATAGAAACCGTGTAGAAGTGAAGTAAGAGGCTTCTGTACTCTTGGCTTAGAAGAAAGCCTTACAGAAGGTGGCTTAAATCCATCTGTGTACAAGGACGTATAGGGTATGAACTGCATTTTAAAGAATCAAGGCTCATGTTATTTGAGGTGTTGCAAACTTAGGCAGGCTTACAGCTTCATTCAAGAAGAGAAATTTGCCTTTTATTTGAATTAGGTTTAAAAGCAGATCTTGAAGATTTGTGATACTTGCTCTGTCATTCATAGACGCTTTGGTCCTCATCTTCCCTGCTTACACAAGGCTATTACCCCCTCATCCACATTTGCAGATAAACATCATCTGAAACATTTATTTTTTCTAAACAAACTTATTTTGGACAGAACTGGATTAAGGGTTCATTTACATGACCAGAACTGAGTCGAGTATCTGAGCTTGGGTCCATAATACTCTAGGTCAACTGCACAATGTGTGTGACTGCAACCTGGATTTAATTCGAGGGCACTGCACTTTAATTTCACTGACATTATGAACAGCCTTTGTTGTAGCGATATTGCTGCTACTGCAACAGGCTTGCTGGCAGAAGCTGCTACTCTCGCAGCTCAGTGAAAAAGCTAATAGCAAGATTTTCAGAGGCATTCCAAGAATAGCAGGCAACAAGATTGTAATCTGGCACACACACATAAACTGCCTCCTCCCCATTCCCCAAACCCCAAAAAAGAGGAAATCTCACTGAATGGGCTGCAAAATGTAAGGTGGGTGTGACATACTGTTGCACACACGGTACTGAATAACTGCAGCAGATGGGAGCAACTTTGAGGAGGAGGGAGACAGAATGTCCAAACTGCTGCAAAATTACAGGAAGACAAATGTTTCATAACCCCATGGGGTGGGATACATGCTTGTGTTCAAACAAGCAAACAAAAGCCATCTTTCAGATTTCGCCCCCAAGATTACAGCATGGGGTGTGAGCCTGGGGAGTAAGCTTATGCTTGGCTGCTCCATGGAAAGGCACCTGAGCACCATGATATGTATGACAGAGGTGGATGAGTTCTGCAGGATTAGTGCTGTCCTCCCTGTCACCCCCACACTTATCCCGCTCACAAGTCAAGGTGGCACTGTGATGTCTTCATTTGTTCAGTTGACATCCAACAGCTAATTAGATAGGAGAAAACCTTGGGCTTCTTTTGCATATCACATGCTAACAGGAGCAGAGAGGAATGTGTGGAAGATAACTCAGTGGGAATCTGATTTGTAAAACCATGACACAGCTTGCAAGAAACTGCTTCTTCTGTCCTCTTCCCAGCCGTCTGCACCTTTTGGATTGCACAGATAATTCAGATTTAATACAGTGTTTTAATAGACTTTTCTTAAAATTCTCCATAGCTGAGATTGGGGATTTTGATGAAACCATAGATCGTGAACACTTGGCCAAAAACAAGTATATACCTCAGCAAGAAGCACTGGAAGACAAAATCATGGAATTTCACCGTAGCCACACGTAAGACTTTTTTGTTCTTGTTAATGGTCATCTTTTCCTTTAGAGTAGTTCTAACTGTAAATATGTGCTACATCATAAGTGCAAAAGACATTTGGACCTCTTGAGTTTCTCAGGTTTTTCAGATTTCAGGTGTTTCAGGTTTCAAGGTTGCTTCTTAATAAATGTTCAAGCCTATGAGTTTCCTGAAGGTTACTCCTGCCCTCGTCATCATAACAAGATGTTTAAAGAGCAATTGATTTTAATATTCATTCAAGCATGCCATGATTTTACAGTCTATTTCATACAAAATGCTTCGCTGCTGATTTTCTGCATGCAGGTATGATTGCAAATGATGACTGATCAGCCAGGCACTTCTGACAACAGTCTTTTTCATGTCAAGGACATCGAATGTTGCCTTTTCAACTTTCCATCCTTTTCACTACCCGTCTAGAGATGGGTGAAGGAGTTTAGCAGTAGTTCCAGGAAAAGCATATACTGCTTGCAGAATTAGGGATTTGGGGGAATACAGTTCAAGATGATGATGTACATTGGTGTCCTAAGGCCTGGAGAAAAGACTAGTGGTAAGAAGATGACTAAAAGAATTACAAATAAGGCATAGAATAGTTGGTGGTTTTATGCTGTTGTGAACACTTTCAAGACCTGAATAGTTTCATTTTGAGCTAGTTTGAATTAGATATGAGTGGTAGGGAGTTCTATAGCAGTAATAATCAGAACTTCTGCATAATTCTGTCATGATTAGTTTAGTGCTTATGGGTCCCCAACATTTATGTTAAGGTTTTAATGTCTTCTGTTTTACTTCATTTTGGTATTGCATTTACTTTTACAATGAGCAGTGTCCATACACACTTCTGGTTTTTTGGTTTGGGTTTTTTATTATTATTATTTTTCAGGAATACAGCATGTTTTTCTAATGGGAAATACAAAGCGCGGTAGTGAATTCTGTTAATGGTTCAAAATCTGGCTGTATCATGTGTTTCAGAATTGGAGCAATCGAAATTTCTAATAGATAGTAAAATCTGAGGGTTCTTTGATACTGATTTAGATTAAGATAAAGTTGTTGTTCTACCTGATATAAATCTGGGAATATAATAAAACCATACAGATCATACACCTCTGACAGGTTTCAGTCTCTCTGATGAAATGTCTCTTTGTTCTCTGAAGAACCTGTTAATCTCTATTAAAATGTGTGATGGATTTGTGTGTCTTATCTGTTTTCTTTCTCAAGGGGACAGACACCAGCAGAGTCAGACTTCCAGCTTTTAGAGATTGCCCGCCGGCTGGAGATGTATGGAATACGCTTGCATCCAGCCAAGGACAGGGAAGGGACGAAAATCAACCTGGCTGTTGCCAACACGGGCATTCTGGTGTTTCAGGTTAGAGCTGCTCAGGACGTGACTTTGTACTTTATAAAGCACAGAGATTTACCGTGATGAGAATTTAGGACCTGAGCTATGTCTGAAATAATTTGGTTGGGAAAATTCAGGAACTTCCACATTTTTTCTAAGAATGACCTTAAACCTTTTATAGCTGCATTAGGTCCTTCACTTCCAGGGATGCTTACCTTATTTGCATGCACAGGGTAAAACTCCATTTACGGCTACAGTGTGCTGTTCAAGATGCAAACTGATCCATAGCTTACAATTTGCAAGCTAGTCATGCTGATACCTCCTATGTATATCAGAAGGTAGGTATTGGAGGTGTGATGCATACTAAATGTATGTGAAGCAGGGACAAATTAAACAGCAGACAACAGGAGCACATGGAGAAGGATGTAGGTAGTGAATGTAATCTCTGAAGCATGACTTTGTCAGAGTTTTTGCGTTTTTCTTGACCAGCCTTGGCCATTCTACTTTTGTTGAATTCATGAATCTTACTTCTTTCCCTGAAAGATCCAAAGTATTTTCCTTAGGTTTCTTGCCTCTTCTCTCCTACCCCAGTCAGCCTAGCAAATGTTCGTGAAACATCATTAGTAGATTTATCAAATTCTTGTTCTGCAGTTCCCTTTAGGTAAGTAACAAGTTGGGCTTTTGCAGTTGTGAAGGTACAGGTAGTTAGCTGGTATAAACTGCTTTCACCTCAGATGGAATTGTGCCTGCTAGCATCCAAAATTGTATTTACCTAACTCTTGTGTTAAAAATAAGGTAACTGTTCTTTAAAATACACAATTTTACACTTGTAATTGATTATTCATTTTAATTGTTTGCCTACAGTTAAAATACTAACATTTCCAACTTTATAAATTACTTTGAGTCCTTTTATGAAGAAAAACAAACAGCAACAAACCCAGAGTACTCTGACCCAAATGCTCTGAAATAGACATTTAAAAAAAAAAAACAAAACCAAAAATTTATGTATAAACCCCAAACAACTAAATGTGCGGCTAGTAAAACCCCAAAACTGAAGCATAGGTTGAAGCATCAGAACACTACAGTGATGTTAGAAATGCACATAACTAATTGTATGTTCAGGCCCATCACCTGCTCCCCCACAGTATTTTCATCAGCTGAACTACTGAATTGCAAAGCCTTATAAATTAAGACTATCAGCTGAAAGTACATGTTCACTTAAAACAGCATAGACCTCACTGGCCTGATTTATAAAGCTCTAAAATTCAGTAATCTCTCTGTGTCCTAATGTGTTTGAGACTTTCAAAACACATTTTTTATGAACTTTCAGAAATGCTTGGAGATTTTGCTGGGTCAAGCTCCAAGACTGAATACTGAAAAGGAAGCCAGGTTCTAACCTGCTGGAGTCTGTCCAGCAGTTGGTGTCTGGCAGTAAGGTTAAGGCTTCCTTTAGGCACTTCACGGGGCAAGAGCCTTAAGTTCATCTCTTTAGTTTGGATATAACTGATAAAAATTGAACTATGAAAACCTCATTAGGAGAAAAATAAAGGTTCACTCACAAATGACATAAGCAGTAGCCAGACAAATTTGTTTTAAAGCCTGTCATTTATTTAGAAATCAGCGTCAGTGCTGCTGAATATTCTAAGGGAGATTAATTATGGGATTCTTAGACAGCAGGTTGACTTAGCAGAGATCTTCACACTGTCATTACTCCTACGTCGTCTGGTGACAGCACCCAAATCAGCATGGGTTTCTGCATTTAGCAATCCTATAGTCGCTCTCAGAATTTTGCACTGTAAGCATGTTTGTACTAAAGTCTTTACTGAACAAACTGCTGTAATGAGTATTTTAAAATAATACATCAAATACTTTTAAACATGTGAGATCAACACTTCTGGGGGGGTAGGGGCTAATGATGCAGTATCTGGGAATTGTACTATTTTGAAGATAATTTCTCTCAGGCTTGCTGTTTGCTTCAGGGTTTTGATTGCTTTTTGGGGAAAAGCATTTTATGACTCTTTAGAGACAACTTATTTAAGTTTCATTTACTTCCATTGCTCCCTGTGATAAAAGCTCAGAATACTTCCGGTTCAGTTGCTGTTTTTCCCTCAGTTAAGTACTATTTAAAGGGGTGTTTTTTGCCCTGTAGACAGACTAAGAGGGAGGAAATCTACCCCATCAAAGTGAGGTGACGCATTATGTGTTTGGATTCCCTGCATTCTCTGTAGCTGGTAAAAGAGAAGGAGGCACTTCTGGGAGGTTACTTGGTCCACTGAAAACTGGAGTCAGCATAGTGGAACAAGATAACATCATCTGGGCGAAAACTGGACCACCCTGTTTTGTGCAGTTGGTACTGAGTCAACTCAGTATACCTAGTCCTAGGTGCAAGAGTTTAAGTATCTGCTTCCAGTCACAGCACCAGTTGCCTTATGATTTGCATTATCAGAGAATGAATTATAAGAAAAAACATAATTTCAAGTGAAGTGAATAGATGATTTATTTATGACAAGCTTACTCTAGTGGTTTAGGTTTCTCTGTTCAGATCTGGAATACTTAAACTCTGCTGTCTTTTTTCTCTGTAGGGTCACACCAAGATCAATGCCTTCAACTGGGCTAAGGTTCGAAAGCTGAGCTTCAAAAGGAAACGTTTTCTTATCAAACTACGGCCTGATGTGAATGTAAGTTCTTGTCAAGAATTGATGAAGTTGACAAAAGGTTATTTGGTAACTTTCTACTCACAGATCAAACGTGTTTTTATCACCTCAAGAAGATTTCTTTATTTAAATTAATTTCTTATGTTCATTCTTGGTACTGTATGCATCAACCTGGCATCTCAGGTGAGAGTCCTAGTAAAGGAAATGTTAACTGAATGTCACAGATTTGTCTTCTGGCTGTAACTCTGTTACTATATCATCAATTCTTAAGTTGTAGCATGTAAACCACCTCTTCTCATTAATTTTATCGCTGTCATATTTGTGAATGAAAGGAAGTTAGAACAATAGCTCTGATGCTGTCAGTCAAATTGTCTCACAGTGGGAAGGATGGGGCCTCTTACGCCTAAAGGGCAGTGAAAAAAGCTTTCTTTTTTTTTTTTGTAGCATAGCACCTGCTTTGTTGATGTAAATCTCTGTAATACATGTTGCTTGCTTCTTTACATTGCAAATGCTATCTCTGTTTGCAGAGTTCATTCCAGGACACCCTGGAATTCCTTATGGCCAGTCGAGATTTTTGCAAGTCTTTCTGGAAGATCTGTGTGGAGCATCATGCCTTTTTCAGGCTTTTTGAGGAACCTAAACCAAAGCCTAAACCCGTTCTTTTTTCTAGAGGTTCATCATTTAGGTTCAGGTAAGACCTGCATTCTTCTTCCACCTTCGTTGCCTCTCCATTTCAAAATCACATCCGTAATGATCTAAGATTAAACCTATTATTTTCACCTTCCTTTATTTACATTGTAGTTTGCTTCTTTGTATTTTCCATTGCATCTTCTCAACCAGAACAGTGCAAAGAGCACTGTAGGGAAAAAGCCTGCATTAATTTTGTTTTAGGTGTTGCAACGTAGTTTTCTGGAGGTATGATATAAAGTGTATAGATTCCAGCTGTTTTCACATAAGAAAATCCACGTGTGTCCTAAGCAATACTAACTGGCAACTTTTTGGCACTCTTTGGATCCTCTGCTTCTAGCATGGGATCTTCTCTGTGTAACAGAGTAGAGGTTTTTATTTCCATTGCATGTTGCTGTGGTAAACCCATTTCTGTGCAGTTAAAAGCAATGGCTTGTCTTCGTGCTGAGACCTTTATGCTTGCAAAGGATTCATTTAAGATGACCACCTGAGACCAAGTCTACCTGCAATGTTGTTAAAGCTGTAGAAAAGTTTTAATAGTTGGGTTAATGTGGTTTTTTTCTTACACTGACAGAAGCCTCATTGTAGATGCTGTATTGCATTGCATATGCTGGTGGGGGGTGGGAAATCCTTTCATTCATACAGTTTGTTTGCAAAGCTGATATAAGCTGAACAGCTAGAAACCCTCTTTGCTGAGATAAGCTGTACACTCCAGTTGTCTTGCACAAGAATGCAGCAGATACGGCCATTCAGTCTCTCTTTTCACTTTGTTTCTTGCCTGCAAAGTAAATTAATGAAGATGGAAGGACCTGTGTTAGAGTAAATGAGCTATAACTTGTCAAGTTTCTGCCTGAGTACATAGAAGACTGTAGGTCCATTCAACTTACCTTCTGCTTTAGAAAGCAGGTTTCAACTATGTCTTCCACTCAGTGTGGTCTGTGCTAAATAAATTCAGTAACTTTTTCCAGGCCTTGTGGTAATTCAGTTGGTTGAAAGCTTCTAATGAACAGGAAGAATTTGATTCTCTGTTGAGCATTCTCGAGGTGTGGGTTTCCTTTACTGCTCCCAGTTTCCTTTAGAATTTATAACTTTGCACAATAAGAAATGCTGGGCTTTCTCACTACTTTTTCACAGCCGGTAGTAAAAGGATGAAAGGGATTTGCAGCCTACATTTCTGCAGGAAGCTTAGTTGACGTTTTTCATGGTAGTAACTGAGTCATGAAATGCATTTCTGCTCTTTTTATCTTGGTTCCATGGTTTACTCATACTAGGGAAGGCTGGTATTTGACTCAGAATGATTCAAGAATATTTTCTGTTCTATGAGAGGAAAACTTAAACCCTGCTTTGCTTTTTATTGTGGTGACATCCCAGTAACGTACCCCATAAAGGGCCCACAACAGAATTTAAGCAGCTCTGAAATGGCATCCAAAAGTAGATCCATAGTAAAAAAAAAAAAAAAGAGGCAAGTAATGTGCAAGTTGATAAAAATATGTATTTATTTCTGTGTTTTTCTTCCAGTGGTCGGACTCAGAAGCAAGTTCTTGACTATGTTAAAGAAGGAGGGCACAAAAAAGTGCAGTTTGAAAGGTGAGAGGAAATAAGTAACCTGTTCAAATATTTTTTAATCAAAGAAAAGTAACAATTTCCAGGTAGTTATAGTCTAAGATTTTGGCACATGTCCAAGTTTTAAAAAAAAAAATCCTTCTTTGTTGGTTTGACAGTTTATCACTTGTATAATTCCGCTTCAGTCCTGAATATTTTGGTGGAAGTTGGTATAACCCATGGTTTCCTTAAAATCAGTTTTCAGTCTGTTTTTCACCAGCGAATGTCATACCATCACAGGTAACTTCTTCCCATATTGATTTGCACTCTCTTTGGTGAGTTGTCGTTAATGTATAGGAACAGGGATATTCAGCTCATAATAATACTGAAAGTAACAGAAATAGGCACAGCCAACCTCAAATGAGAGTCTCCAGGGAAATCTTCCAACCTGATAGAGCCAGTTCTTTCTGAGCTCATCTTGTTCATGATGAACTGAAAGTAATGGCCAAGATGCCACAAAGGCCATGACAACAGTTCCTTGCTTATGAGTCATGTTCATGTGACAGACCATTTTTGCTTCAGTGCCCCTCCCTTTTCTTACAGTGATGTGTTTGCAGCACATAGCACATTGAAATTTTACAGAAAGGAGGAATGTTAATGTGGTTGGGAGCAAACTTTTATGAAAGCTGCTATTGAGAGGTTTAATTTTAAAAGGCATTTCTCTTGATTCCTATTTGTAGGGGAAAAAAAGGCAATGAAATGGCTTCTTACTGTGATTTTCCTTTTATCTCCAGGAAACACAGCAAGATTCAGTCCATCAGGAGTCTGACTGCACAGCCTTCAGAACAGCATACAGAGGTGCCAAAACAAGTCAGTGATGTTGATGAAATCATGGCTTATGCCTTTTAGACATTTCTTGTTAGATTACCCTGATTACTGATTTTAAAACTCCAGAAGCATAGATTTCTGCTCACTTACCATTTAACTGGGAGCTGAGGAGCCCTGAGTGTCGTAAGTTTTAGGTTCTTCAAGTAGGACAAGTTCATTTTCACTGTGGAATAGTGTTACTTCCAGACAAATATAAATACAGAGCTTATCTGAGCTGTACTAATGACCATCTGAAAAAGCTGCGGTCTGCAGTGTTATTGTTGGGGTCCTGAGTTCTAGCTGGTTATAACATCTGGGAAAAGTTTAATTGTTTTCCTTCACTGGGGAGTCTTAGTTGTCCATGGCAAGGTGTTTTGTTGTATTAGCCAGGGAGAAGAATTATTTCCTTAGAAAAATTACAGCTCTGAGCATTATAGTCATTATCTCTGGTAGATACCTAAAGTATTTGTCTTACATTACTAGCTGCTATGCATTAGGAGTTTGCAAATCCAATAGCAGTGAGGTTGCACCAGCTGCATTTTCCCATGTCCAGCTAGTAGTAAGGCTGTGAATGTATTCACTATAGACATCCACATAAATGCAAATATGCAATGTATATACACAAGACAGCCACACAGGTAAAAGCAAACAGAAAACAGCACTCCCACAAGCACATTGCCAGTGGCCTCACCCTGTTACATTCTTTGGCTGATCAGGATGCAAGTTCACTAGTGAAAAATATGCATACCTATAGTATCATAGAATTATAGAATAGTTAGGGTTGAAAAGGACCTGAAGATCATCTAGTTCCAACCCCTCTGCCATGGGCAGGGACACTTCACACTAAACCATGCCACCCAAGGCTCTGTCCAACCTGGCCTCAAACACCGCCAGGGATGAAGCATTCACAGCTTCCCTGGGCAACCCATTCCAGTGCCTCACCACCCTCACAGTAAAAAACTTCTTCCTTATATCCAGTCTAAACTTCCCCTGTTTAAGTTTGAACCCTTTACCCCTTATCCTGTCACTACAGTCCCTAATGAAGAGTCCATTCCCAGCATCCCTATAGCCTCCTTCAGATACTGGAAGGCTGCTATGAGGTCTCCACGCAGCCTTCTCTTCTCCAGGCTGAACAGCCCCAACT
>WYDI02006958.1:0-10355 GCA_009867235.2 Psittacus erithacus
CATCACCTTAGCATTGCTTAAAACTGATTTTAAAGGTTTACATTTCATTTAGCAATTTTGTGCCCATCTTTGTTTCAGTATGCATTCAGTGTGGAGAGGCATCTGGCAGAAATGGTATAGAAATGTACATGGAAAAGAGGAAAAGAGGGCATTTCAGGTATCCAGAGAAAACAGAAATAAAGGTCTGATTCAGTGCTAAGGGACTGGAGATACAAAGGGACAGAAATAGGTATGGAGAGCAAGCAGAGAAATGGGCAAAACCAGAACAGCTAGAAATCAGAATTTAGATGAGAATCTGATAGTCCCTACTCCACAGTCCTCTGTTGGCAAAGCATGCTTCTACTTTCTTTCTAATCATCAATTCAGAGAGAAGATAGCTGTCCAATACTAACACCATTATTCCAAGAGTTTAAGTGTTTGTGATTTGCACCTGAAGTCCAAAGTCTGCTAACAGACTGAGGAGAAAGCTAACATAATTCTACATGGTAAAATTTCTTTTACAGCTTCTTCTTTTAAAAATTCACTAATAAAATTGAATTATGGAATCATGGAATGGTTAGGGTTGGAAATGACTTAAAGATCACCTAGTTCCACCCCCCTTGCCATGGGCAGGGACACCTCACACTAGACCATGTCACCCAAGGCTCTGTCCAACCTGGCATTGAACACCACCAGGGATGGAGCATTCACAACTTCTTGGGCAGCCTGTTCCAGTGCCTCACCACCTTCACAGTAAAGAACTTCCTCCTTATAGGTAACCTGAAATTCCTCTGTTTTAGTTTGAACTCATTGCCGCTTGTCCTGTCACTACAGTCCCTGCTGAAAGAGTCCCCCTCAGCATCCTTGTGGACCCCCTTCACATTCTGGAAGGCTGCAATGAGGTCTCCAGGCAGCCTTCTCTTCTTCAGACTGAACAGCCCTGACTTTCTCAGCCTGCCTTCATACAGGAGGTGCTTGAGCACCCTTATCATCCTCGTGGCACTCCTCTGGACTTTCTCCAACAGCTCCATGTCCTTATGTTGAGGACACCAGAACTGCACATAGTACTCCAAGTACTGTCTCACGAGAGCAGAAGGGCAGGACCACCTCCTTCCTGAAGTATTCTAAATTGAATAAATAATACATTTTCTATGTCAAGCAGTCCACTGTTTCTGCAATTTTAGCTTCATCTGGATATACAAATCAGACAGCAAACCGCTTTTCTAGTCATTTAAAGTATTGTTAAGAATGCTATCAGAATTGGACTGCATTTTTTCCTTAGTTGGCCAAGCAAGGTTACAATGCAAATATTACAGTGATCATAATTAACTACATGTATCCTCAGAAATATATATATATACATATACAAAAAATTAGTTTAGCACTGGTGCTAATTGAGAGGAAAGGTCACTAGAAAAGGAGTTCAGAAATTAAGGTCTTCAAAGGAAATTACTGTTAAAAGTTTAACATGTTTTTTGTAGGTGATCTAATATGCCTGTATCACCATCCCCAGATGAGGAAAACAAGACACAAGATAACTGACTTGGAGACTTGATGCAGTGAGTTACTGTATCAAAGTAGGGTTTCCAGAATCTTGAAGCCCACTCCTTTGTACTAATCATATTTCAGACTCATAAAAAATAATAATCATAAAAGCAATCCATAAAGCCATATGTTATGATTTTTTAAAACTAAGGTAGAAGAAAATTTTGATTTAGTCAATATTTAACAAAACAGGCACAATTTCTTTAACCATTTCCCGCTAAATTCCTTCAAAATATGACTGAGAAAGCAGGTGGTTTTCTGCTTAAATCTGATTGTATTTAATTCCACGGATCTGATAAACCAACTGTAACATCAGCTAGAATGGAAGGGTATTGGCAGAGCTGAAGGTTCCTCACTGAAGTTATCTTTGTAATTTGCTGTTATCATTTTACAACAGAAAGCCATATGCTTGCATACTTCAGAAGGTAGAAATTGGTGATATGAATATAGGTAAAGAGGGAGTTCCTGAGATAAGCAGGACCTAAAGACAATGTTTCTTTGAAGATGAGAATTAACAGTATAAACTGAATGTGAAAATCATCTGGACGTCACTGAACAGCACAGTTGTGATACCTCTGTGATTAAAATTAGTAGGCCAGTGTGTTTCCTTATTTGGAATAGACTAGAGTTTAAGAGCAATCTTTGGGTGTAATTCTTAGTAGAAAACACTGCAACATTCAATCACAGAGTATACACTGTATAGTCCCCACCAAAATAAAAGAGTCTTTGACAGTGCTACTACTTGCATATCCAGAAGTGTGTGAGATAGGAATATGACCAATTGATTACACCAGGCCTTAATATTTACCATTTCTTACACTTACTTTCTTTAGCAGAATTACCTCAATTCTAAAATGATTATACTAACACATTACTTTTTTGCACCTCTGCACTTCCTAACATGTATGGTATTATTCTCAAGATAATTTCCATTAAATAAGAAAACTTAGGAAATCAGTTATGGCTGAGGTTATTCAACAATTAACTTGTCATAAGTCATCTCAGATGGACATTCCAAATATCAGCAGTTTGATTTTAGATGTGGGGTCTTCCCTTTGTTCTTTCCTTGCTTCCCTTCCCCTCTCCCACCCAAAAAAACCCCCATCTCCACAATTTTCCTTAAGAATGCTGTCATCCTGATCTTGCTAGTTTTGAATAAACAGATGTTAGTAGTCTTCTCAAGATTTCCCAGAGATCACAATTTTCTAGATTGTGTGTAGAGAAGACAAATTTTCTCATACACAGGTATAGTGCGAAACAGATTCAGTCCCAGCCTTCTGCCTCTAATTTCCAATCATTTTCTTTCATGCTTCATTATTTACAGATTAACCATATATTGTCACGGCATCTGAGGATAAGTCTAAAGAAAAAATATAAGCAACAATAATACTGAAAGTCCATAAGTCTATTACTCCAATCTGAAAGGATGCCAGATCCTAAAGCAGAAAATTATTTTGAAAATCATTTAGCCGACAAAAAATAACAATTAACCCCCTTTTAAAAAAAAAAAACAAACAAACAATTTAACTGTATGAAAACAATTCAAAATCCTTATGAGCATTACAGATATTTTTGCACGTATATAATTAAATATGTGCACTGAAATGATAATTAAAATATTGTTTATATATGTACAGTTACATACTTAATCTACTAATTTTATTATTTCATACCTATAAACTGAGGATTTATTTCAATTTCATCAAAATAGTTGAGAACAGTCTTATCATCTGTGTTTAACTCTCTGAAAACATTCAAAGCTTGCAGGAACCGGTCCTGGGTATAATGAGTTCCAGCAACAATGCTCTCTGGCAGATTTATTATTCTGTTTATAAGAAATTCATCAGATGCAGTCAATGAAATAACAAATTCTGTGAAGAAGAACACATTATCAGTGCCCACAGATTTTTATTGTCTTTCATCTTTCATCTTCTATTTTAATAATAAATGTTAAAACATAATCCAACATAAATTAATGTGACTTGTGTGTATCTTTATAGAGAATTTAATTATCAAATGCTTATATTCCACTTCTCCAGTTAGAGCGATCTAACAATACTAAGAGACATGTTTATAAAGAAGCTACATACTCCATTTTCACCAAATTGTTTCTTATCATTATCAACAAGACTAATCTTTCAGTAAGCAGCACAAAAACCTGAAGAACAGCAATGCAGTGTTGTCCACATTTTCTAAGAAAGCTATCATACAACCAATACATGTAATAAGAATAGGAGGGAAAAAAAAAAAAGATAATATTATGAATGCAGCAAGTAACACTGGAAAATTTAACAACTCACTTGTCTGTCAAGTCACCAAAAGTTGTCACTCTGTATTTTAATTTTTAATCTCACAATTAATATTTTTTTTATTTTTAATCTCACAAATAATAACTGTTACCAGCCAACAGTTGATGGCATTTTCACAAAAAAACCCCAAAAAACCAAACATCAACCAACCAACCAAAAAGAATAAAATACCCACAAACTGAACCCAAACCTTCCTTCTGGTTAATTGTTCACTTTCAAATAAAGGGCAGCAGCATTACAAGAATTAGATATTTATTCTGTGTTAAATATGAACAGATGGAGTGTATTTTAGACTCCTAGTTGGTGGCAGCAGTATTTGAAAACTCCTCAGTTTATTTAAGAAGAAATCTATCAAACTTACCAGGTGTGATTAATGTGTCATATTTAGGTATTTTGCTTTTCGCTCCTTGTTCATCTTCACTTTCTGCTAAAACAAAAGTAAGAAATGATTGACATTTTAATTTGAAGCAATGCTATCATTATATTTCCTGAAAATGTGCCCAGTACAAACACAGGTTTGCCTATATTCAAATAATACTAATTGTTGGAAATCAATCAGTCCTGGAAACCATACATAGGATTCAGTACGTAATTCATGCTGCCAGCCACCGCAGAATTCTACCCTGGGACACTGACAGTTATTTGCCTATAGAGTGGAATACTGCACATGCATACATAATTTTAAAATGTGTCCAATTTTAAAACTGCTGTCCTGACCCTGGCCTCTCGTCCTTGCAAAGTACATCATTCTGACACAAATGGAGACAAGGCACAGAACAGCGAGTAGAAGTATTTTACAGTATTATGGTTAAAATGTTTTCTGCCACTGAGTGTCTGCTGTTCTGAATACTGAGTAAACTGCCTGAAGACAATCAGCTGAGCATGATAATTTACAGCCCAACAGATTAAACTGAGTAAGACTGTTTTCTGTTTTCCTTCACATCTCACAATGTAATTTACACATGGAGATAATTCTTGGTCTTAATGCATGGACAGTGGTTGCTCACAATTAGAAATGTATGTTGCAGAGCTCCTCTGAAGTCATATCTACTGTAGCTGATCTAATAGCACCAGCTGGATCCCCTCATTAAGCAGCCCTTTAAATATTATGAAGAAATTCTGCCTCAGAGCTTCTTTGAGTAGAATGAATGTTTTTGCAGAACAAGAAAGTACCATCACATCTGTGCATTTACTTAGCACTTTACCAGGAAAGTATGAGAACTATGTTGTGCTTAATTTAAATAAGGTGCTTTATAACTCTTCTTACATTTGAAGTATCATATGAAAACAGTTTTGTTTTGTGTCCTGTGTTGCAGTCATTGCAATGCTGATGCACTTCAACTAATATGGCACTGAGAACAATAATGACAATATTAGCAGCAATAAAAAACAAAGTAGCAATAAAAAAAGAAGCAGCAGTACTTACAATTGAAAAGGTCATTTGCCTGTTCATAGGTTTCTGGGAACCCATCTAAAACATATCCCTGATTCCTACAAGGCATTGATTTGAGCTTCTCCTTCATAAATTTAGTAATATACTCATCATCTAGTTGACCTAAGACACAAAGTAGGTTAATAGGTACTTAGTTTATAGCAAAGAGATATCTGAAATTATTTTACTAACATTTTAATTAATTTATTGGAGAAACTTATATTTAGACCCTAAAAAGAAAAAAAGTAATTTGAGTTACTGTTTGCATATTACATGTTGTCAGCAATCTGTGGAATATAAAAGTGTAGCTACAAAATAAAATTATATTTGTGTTTACAAGGTTATAAATATTAGAACTTTTAAGATGCTAAACATGAAAATAGCAGGTTTGGATTTGTTGTGGGTTTTTTTCTTCTTTGTCTATTTGTTTTTAAAATAATACCATCAGATTTTAATGGAAGCAGCAAAGAAATATTTATAGGAAAAAAACCCATGAGACAAAAAAAAAATGTTCTGTTTACAATAAACAATAAGACTTAAAGATAGTCCTGCAAAACAAGCATGAAATAGGTTTTACATGTTTCATTTTCAGATTAATAGATTGAGATATGAAGTGGTCAATTAACTTGGCTTACACTGTTGCACAAATATGTGGGAGTAAAAATTTTGGTTTTTTTCTCTCTGATTTCTTCCCCTTTGGCAACCACTGGCTCCAATTTTCTATTTTGTTTTGCTTTGGCTTGTAAAAGTCTTAAATATTTATAACTCCTTGTGATCATAACGGTATGTTACTATTTTAAAAGACATTATTACTTTTAACAACAAATCAAGACATGCAGAACTGATGCTGCCATAGATCTCATTACTGAAGCTTCTGGGTGCATTACAAATTCATTGATTTAGAGCTACACAAGATCCAAATGAGGTAAACCTTCAGTAATAGAGTGCGTTTTTAAGGGGGATCATTTTATAATGCATGGAAAATGTTAAGCACTAAGTTCAAACCTATATGACTTTATTCATACATAGATAAGAATTAGTACTTTCCAGTAATGGCAGGTTTTTTTAGACCTTTTTCAATCTGCAGGCTTTAAAATTGTTTACAGGATTCACTAAATACTAATTACACTGTAGAGATCACCAAAATGAGGTATAAGGTACTCAAAACCCACCACAAGCTTGTATGACAGTGCACTAATTATTTTTCTTACTAGACTACTTATTTGCAAATTTGATAAAGATATTATTCACCAACTTTTATACCAGTAATGTTCCTTGTTCTGAGAAGAAAACATGTTATTAAAATCCAGCCAAGAATTTTATGCTTCTGAGTATATCATTGTTACTTATATATCAAGTTATAGGCTAAAAACAATTATATAAAATGTATAAAAAAGTAGGAAGATGGAAGTTCTACAATTAAAAAAGCACCAGAGTATTCTAAAAATACAATATACAATTTACATAGTGTAATTATAATGTATTTGATTCTTAAATAGGGTACAGGTACGTACAAATGATTCTTGCTTTTAATAGGAAGTAAAAGTTCTTAAAGCACAAATTTATTTCCTGATTTTCTATTGGATAGGGTTGCATTAGTTACCTAAGTCCCATCTTAGTGCTTTGTGCTTCCTACCTGCGTTCTGCTCCATGTTTTCTTTTACTGCATCTAATAACTTCTGTGCCTCTTCTACATTTTCACCCTGCTCCTCTTCCTCACCATCATCTCCCTCTCCCTCCTCTCCCACATTGTCAGTGTCTAGTTCTTTAGGAGCCACAATTTTTTCCTGACAACAAGAACAGAAATATGAATAGGCTCAGAAATTCCATATGCAAATTTCTTTTATACAAAGACGTAATAAAAGAAAAAAAATTAAACAATTAATTTTATGTAAGCTCCTGGACAGTGAGACAGTGAACAACCTTCAGTCTCTAGGAAGAGTGTAATGCTCTCTTCAGAGGTGATCAGAATGTCAGAATATATTTCCATTCTAAAATAATGGAATTAAAACTAATTTTTAAATTATGCCATACAATTTTGAATCACAGAAATTAAAATACTAGTAATATTAGAAAACAGCAACACACCAGATTTGTTATTGCTTCAGAAATCACATCTTTTGATTTAATGTGATGTAGCTTGTAGCGTTTGCAGAGTTCTTCAGCAATGGTAGATTTGCCAACCCCAGGAGGACCATGAATGAAAATTTTGAGAGACTGGAAAACAAGGATAAAGATATAACCTCATTCAAACAATATGGATGTTTTTATGTAAAAGAACAATCTTTTTGCTATAACTAATGGGAAATAACAGAACAGAAAATATATTTTGGTTTTATTAATTTGCATATTTCTCACTGAATATCTCCTGTATCATCCACAGGCTTTGAGGAACATAATTAATTTAAATGTACAATGTTACCATTGGAGAAAAAGCATGCTTCTATTTAGTAGACTCATAGACTGTTTTGTGGTGGCACTATTAGTGTTTGTATGATCAAAAGAGATGAAACACAACCCTATAAATAGGACACAGTGAATTTTGGAATGAGGTAGCAGACACTCTATACATGCAATAGCTCTGCTTCCCAGCTGAGATGGAGTTGCTGTCATTACAATGGTTATTTTCACCTCAGAAATCTCAGATCCACTTGTATGTCTATATTTTCTATTGATTCTTTTTTTTAATTAGATGCATATGTAGTCAGATGGAGTAGTTTAACCCAACCACTGACCTGATATTCCTTCCAGAGGTACACAAGCACTTTTAATGAATAACATTAGGCAATTGTAGTAGTATTTTATTTTATACCTCCTGAACTTCTGTTCAAAGTTTGAATGTGATTTATACATGCAGAATAGTTTGATTATATCAATAAATATGTGCAGGTATGCCAGCCTTTTTCTGGACCTTTCAGTAACCTTCCCTATGCATTTCAATACAGAAATTCTAATGTTAAGTTAATATAGGAAACAGCAAAGCTGCTCAGAACATCACACAACAGAGCAGAGTAAAATGCATTGCAGTTGAAAATCCTGGCTCACTAAATACGATGAAGGACACAAAATACTCACCTAACTACTGACTATTATAAAAAAGTCTAAATAAAAGATACACTTTTTGTGCTCTTGGAGAAAAATATACCAGGGATGCCATATATTGCATGCAGAAACTGGTTTCACAACAGCATCTCCTCCATCAGAAGCTGATTTCAATTTACAGGGTTTCAGATTTAGGCATAAAAGAAAGAAAACTTAAGAATTTTTGTTTTAATGAATATTACCTCTTTTTTAACTACTTCATTAAATTTCCAGGTTTTATGCTCACTAAGCTATATCAGTCTTTCATGTATATTTACTTAAAGTAATTAAAGCTTGTGTTTATATAAGCATTTTACATAGACATTTCTATTGAAAAAAAAAAGGGCACTTTGAAATAGCATACACCAAACCATTACCAGTAATCCTCGACTTTGCTTGTATTCCTTGACAATTTGCTCAATGTTCTCCACCAGTCCCTCCTGAGCAACCCATTTAATGTTGAAAGACTCTTTCACAAGCCCAGATTCCATTCGCAGATTGACAAGCAACATATCCAAATGCATTTGCTGAGGGAGCAAAGCTACATTTATTTACAGGCTTAAGCTATGCCTGTTAAAAAGAACACACTTAGCTTAAACTAAAGACCAGAATGGAGGGGTGAGAATGGAAAGAATTAAAGCATAAGGAAAAAAGTTTTGTGCACAAAGCAAAACAGACATTTTAAGCTTTTAAAAAATATGAACATTGTCCATATATATTTGTATTTAAATATTCTCATGAACTATTAGAACATGAAACATTAAACAATCATTCTGTACAATGCAAAGATGTCATATAATTGCACGGAATAACGTCTTTCATGAATTTACTAAGTACCATCTTCAAACTACCTAGGTTGCAATTTGTTTATTTCTCCTATGAACAGTATATTCCAGATAACTAGATTAATACAAGATAATTTATGTATGCTGTGTTCATCAACCTTAGTGGCACCTCAACATTAACTCTTTTTTTTTTTTTTTTTGCTATTTTTATCATTTTGTGTAGGTTTTGTTAGAATGCTCCAGTATGCTCAGTGCTTTTCTAAATCAGGCTGTACCTCCTCAAAATAATCTCTTCTATAATGGTTTAAATATGAGTTAAACTCACTTTATACATTTTTAGGCATGTTTTAGAGTTTAGTTTTCCTGGTGAAATAAAAAAAAATCTACAGTTCATGTTATTATACTTATCCTTTCCTTAAGTAATAAAAAGAAGGAAAGTACTGACTGTTAAGTCTTTGCTCAGGAATCCATCTTCTGTTGGAATCTTCTCAGTTCTTCCTGGTCCAACATTTTTACTGATACACTACCAGAAAAAGAAAAATCAAATTCTTAGAAAAAAATGAACAGCATTTTTATGTATAAAATGTGCTTTAAATTTTATGTTACACTAATACCTGAAAAATCAGTATACTGATTTGAAATAGATCAAAGAACAGTATATTAACTTCAGTGTAGGTTTAAACAGCTTTGTTTTGCTATATGCCACTTTCTTTTTTAGTATTTGCAATTAAACAAAACAAACTAAACTAAACTAAACAAGCAAAAAAAAAACCAAAAAACAAAAAACCCACAACCCAAAACCACAGCCCAAAAGATTCCATAAAGTTGTAAAAATTGATATAGAGAAACAGATCAAATTTACATATATTCCAGCATCCTGTCTCAAATTATGTCAATTAGCAAACATTAGTGAACAAAAGTAAGAATCATAGATTAAAGGATGATTTGGGTTGGAAAGGACCTTAAGATCATCTAGTTCCAGCCCCCCCGCCATGGGCAGGGGCACCTCTCACTAAACCATGCCACCCAAGGCTCTGTCCAACCTGGCCTTGAACACCACCAGGGATGGAGAATTCACAGCTTCCCTGGGCAACCCATTCCAGCGCCTCACCATCCCTACAGTAAAGAATTTCTTCCTTTTATCTACCCTGAACTTCCCCTGTTTAAGTTTGAACCCGTTACCCCTTGTCCTGTCACTACAGTCCCTAATGAAGAGTCCCTCCC
>WYDI02006963.1:0-46782 GCA_009867235.2 Psittacus erithacus
TGCCTTCCAGGAGAATCTGCTCCAAGATTTTGCCAGGCACAGAGGTGAGACTGACTGGTCTGTAGTTCCCTGGGTCACCCATTTTCCCCTTCTTGAAAATAGGGGTTATATTTCCCTTTTTCCACTTGTCAGGAACTTCACCTGGCTGCCATGATTTTTCACATGTGATGGACTGTGGTTTAGCAACTTCATTTGCCAGCTCCTTCAGGATCCGTGGATGGGTTTCATCAGGTCCCATGGACTTGTGCACATTCAGGTTCTTAAGATGGTCTCGAACCTGATCCTCTTCTACAGTGGGCCTAGGGTCTTCATTCTCACAGTCCCTGAGTCTGCCTTCCAGGACTTGGGTGGTGTGGTCAGAGCACTTGCCAGTGAAGACTGAGGCAAAGAAGTCATTCAGAACCTCAGCCTTCTCCAAATCCAGGGTAGAAAAAAAAATAAGAATCTGTTGTGGACAACCTTTTATCCCTGTTATCACTTTTGATGCCAGAGTCTGGTCTATAATTTTTATTGGGATAAAAGTCTTCCATGCTGTCAGTGGCTGGGAAGGGATTTATTTACCTAATGGGCTGTATTTTCAGTTATTTAAATTGGTTGACTTGTTTTTTTGGGGGTGGGCTTGTAGAAGTTGACGTTGCAGTTTTGCCTTGTCTGGCTTGGGTGTTTTTACATAGTGATAGGAATTTAATTACCTGCTGGTAATCTGTTTTTCTGTCGTCAACGGCTTGCAGTATACTGTAAGTGAAAAAAGGAGTACATTTACACAGTGGTCAAGTCAGCTTTTTCTCTGCAGGGAATCAGACTAACAATGCTAACAGTAAACCTTGGCACAGTCATGCGGGTGAGAATTTACTAATTTCTCTGCTCTTGCATCAACACACATGATCTGAAGTCTAGAAATGGATGTACAGCATTCAGCTGCATTGAGTCTTTTCTTGAAGGTGATAAAATAGCAAGACATAAATGCAGAGAGTGTTTATGTACTTCACTTGCAAGATTTTGGCTGATCTGGCTCCTTGCTCTTGTGCACACACCATCTTATGCAAGTTCTTTTTCTGCAGTGAGTGTGATTGTATCTCAGGCAGTGGCTGGGTGTTCAGTATCTCAAAAATGGTCAGTTAGCTTTGTTGACTTACATTGCTTGAGCCAGTCTCTGCTAATCAATCTCTGAACAACTCTTGAAGGCTACTATAAATTAGATCCAGTTAAGTAACTTCTAAATCCATTTTTATAGTCCTTAATACGAAAAAAACCCAAACCCCATGCCCTAAAATCCTAGCACATCCATTTGACTTTAATTGTCAAACTGCTGTTTCCTCTGCTGTGTGAGGTATTCTTAATTAATGAAGGTCTATTAGTCACCTGAAGACCATAAACTAGAAAGTTTGATTTTCATTTTTAAGTAGGTTCCTGGAAGCTTTTTCAGTAAAACTTAATTTTACATGTAGTAGTTCTGTTGTCTTCCTCCACAATGTTTGCGTTGTTGCTATTACTGCAGTAATGTCAAAGTGAAATCTAGTAGGTGATTGAATTGCAAGAATTCAAATTGCAGTGAACAGTAATTAACATAA
Organism: Psittacus erithacus; assembly: GCA_009867235.2. NCBI lineage: Eukaryota > Metazoa > Chordata > Aves > Psittaciformes > Psittacidae > Psittacus > Psittacus erithacus. The sequence goes on from WYDI02006963.1 coordinate 1,572, forward strand.
AAACCTTTGCTACCCTTTCTGTACCTGGTATTGCTTTGGCTGAAGTTGTAAACTTTTCTTGTTTCAAAACAACCTCGTGTTTTATGTGGCAGTAGCCTTTACCTTTTGGAGGCAGCGATTGTCTGCATTTTCCTTAGAACTGTGAACTTCTCTGTGTTGAGCCCTTCTGAGATCAGTGGCCTGGTTTTTGTCCATAGTATGTTTGCAAACTTGGGTTCTTTCAGTCTGCAAGTGTTAGTTTTGATGATTAGCGTAGATCAAGCTGCAAGAAGAGTAGATTTTATTTATTTATTCATTTTTTAAGTATTAGATCTTAAATAGCAGTATGAACAATTGCAAGGGTTTAAATATCATAAATGAGATCTCCTAAATCCTGACACTGACTTAAATGGGATCATGACTTTACCCCATAAAGTTTTCCTCAAAAAGTCAAACCCAAACAAATCAAAACCAAACAACCAGCACACCTGCACCCCAGCTATAACAAATCAGTATTTAAAGTTTTGACAGTCTGTGAAAAGCTGAATCATTTGGGTTCAAACTGTACGACTTGCTTTAGAGCAATGAGAGAGATTTTATTTTTTTTTTCTGTTGAAGGCTGAGACTTTTTCAAGAATTACTGTAGTTCAGGAGGTAGCACTTAAGGAACAATTGCCAAAATCCTAAGAACTACAGTACAACAATGATGATTTGAATCAGTTAATAATTCCTTTTTATTTTTGAGGGCTTACAGTCTAAGTTGAGAGGGGAAAAATACTTAGTTTCAGTGCTATAGCAAAGTTTTTGTCATATTTCCAGTATAGTTATTTATGACTTTGAGCAAGTGCAAAATAAATAAATTTTTGTTTTGTGCATTTACGTGATCCAGCTTGAAGTATGTGAGTACCTTTCTTCTAACTCTCCTAGTAGTTGACTAGAGATTCTCCAGAAGCATTGTCTCTCATCCACAAATTGTACCTCTGCAAAAGGAGGTCGTGATATCTAGTTGGAGCTGGATGTGCAGTGCAGCTTGCTGTATTTCTTGCTTTCTGTCATAATGGCTATAGAACTAGGAAGTGGATTGAGACCACACAACTTTGTCACACAGCTCTTGTAACAGCTTCAAGCTTTGCAAAGTTGAAAAGGGTTTGTACCACCTTTTCTGCATGTGTGTCTCTTTCTCTTCCAGGCAGTCTGTTGAATTGTCTTTCCCTCACCACCTTCCTATCCACACAGCTCAAAACTGATGCTATGTACACCCGTTGGATAGTTTTCTTCTGTCTGTTTTCCTGTTGTAAAAATAGTTAAGTACTGGAGGGAGATAGGTAGAGAAATTCTGAAATACCCTTCATGGGAGGCTTAGGAACGGTTAGATAAAAATCTGAAGAAGAATGCTTTGCCTTGCCTCTGGGCTGTGGAGGAAACAAGATACCATCTTGTTCCTTCAAGCTCTGTTCTCCCTTTCCAGGTCTCACATCATTTTCATGGCAGAATGTATATTTGATGACAGCAGAGAGAATTGACAAGTGAGACCATGTTCTTGTGAAAATGCAAAACCTATGTAAAACAGATTATGTTGTTTTAGAGGAATTGTTCAATAGTTTACCTCTCTTCTGAGGAGAGATGTTTCTATATTCCTGTTAGCGAGAAGTGCAGGGCCCTCGGATGTCTTAAATCTCACTCTGATACTAACTCTTACTGAGGATAGTTTTTGGTTTGTGGGTGTTCCTCCCTTCTGGTCTGGCTGATACATAATGTCTCTGTTGCAAACTAGGTAGTAACAGCCCTGAATTATTCTGACCTTACTCTGCTTCCTATTGTATGCCATAATATGATGTAAATCCTGGCACTAGTAATAGTGTTTTAATTTCACCATTAAACTTCCACCATTCATTGGTGTATTTAAAATATTTTCTTCCATGTAAATAGTTCTTGACACCATATATACCTGCTAATGGTTTAATCTTTAATATTTCCACTGTTGTTTGTTCCCTCCACAGCAGTTGTATTCTTGTAGAATAAAGTTACTCTTTCCATAAAGCACTGCTGGTTTCGTTTTCATTTGTGCAGTTGGTGTCACTTAACATTTAACAGAGATACGGGAACTGGTAGAGCACCTGATCCATACAGTATAACACAGCAGGGTATTTTCAGCTATTCAGTCTGTTGGTTGATCACCATTGACTTGCTGTTTGTGCCCTGGACTTGACTGAGGTAATTGACATAGAGTTGGAACATAACTACAGGCTAATGTCACTCTTGAACAAGACATGTGGGAGCCCCTCTGAATGAAGCAGAGAGATGTCTGTAATTGCAGCTACATCCTGTAGCTACAATAACTTTCCATCAGTAATCATGGCTTTGTTTTCAAGTACAGATACCTATTGTTAGAAAATTGTGTGAGAGGAAGGTGACTTTGGACAGATCGTAAATACTGATGACTGTGATATCTTCCATATCTGCTCAAGGGCATGAAAATTATTCTCTTTATTTAGATGCCTAATGTGTGTCTGTTTTGATGATGTGTGTGTTCACACAGTACCTGTTAATGTTGAAGCTCCTAGTGCTTGTGCATGTTCTGAGGTTTTTTTCTGGTGTTAGATGCTAGTGCCATGAAGTTCTGTTTTTCTTTCTTCTGCAGTATTAGTACTGTTAATACTCAGCTAACTAACTGGCTCAGGTATTAATGCAGGTACAAGAACTAATGAAAAAACTGATTTGAATTCTTTGTGAGGGGTGGATTTTCTGAGAGAACATCTTATGTTCAGTAGAAGCATTGCTGAGAAAGTTGGGGCTGTTCAACCTGGAGAAAAGAAGGCTGTGTGGAGACCTCATAGCGGCCTTCCAGTATCTGAAAGGGGCCTATAGGGATGCTGGGAAGGGACTCTTCTTTAGGGACTGTAGTGGTAGGACAAGGGGTAACGGGTTCAAACTTAAACAGGGGAAGTTTAGACTGGATATAAGGAAGAAGTTCTTTACTGTAAGGGTGCTAAGGCACTGGAATGGGTTGCCCAAGGAAGTTGTGAATGATCTATCCCTGGTGGTGTTCAAGGCCAGGTTGGACAGAGCCTTGGGTGTCATGGTTTAGTGTGAGGTGGCCCTACCCATGGCAGGGGGGTTGGAACTAGATGATTTTAAGGTCCTTTCCAACCCTAACTATTCTGTGATTCTGTGTGTGTGTGTATATGTATATAGACACTTTCATTAAGAATAGGACCACCAAACTGGTAATGTGTTCATTTTTCAGCTGTCCTGCTTTTTATAAGAGATACTGTCAGTTAAAAAATGGGTGTTTTGCTTTAGCTGTGGCTTGAGTTTCAGATGCTGTTTCAGTATTTCTTTTGGCATGTTACCTAGCTGTTCTAATGACCCGAAAGGTAAGGACATGAAAAGCCCCTGCTTGTCTTCTCCACCAATGCTAGCTGTGGCTGTTGCGGACCATTGGCCTCCTGGAGGTTTCTGCTGTCTGGCATTGTTCTCTCTGGCTGCTTTCCTGACACTGCTTGTTCCTGTATCTGTTTTTGTTAGCGTGAAGGGATTCTGCTACACCTTTTGTAGAGCACTGGTGTATTGCCTTATGCTCTATTTGCTTGTATAGGATTTGAATGTATTCCCAGAATGTACAGGTAATTCAGTCTGTACATGTTTTTACTGTTGGCCTAATTAGGTGTAGGAGGTGGCAGTATAATTCTACTTGGCTGACCTGTTTATTTCCCCAAGGGAGAAAATTACTTGAGTCTGTTAAAGTCTCAGTGAACCAAAATGCAGGGTGAGATTTGAGGTGAAGGGGGCCAATACAGGCAATTCCTTTTCCTTGGAAAGCTGTTGTACTTCATCTGTTTTTTAACAAAAGATGGTGTGGTCCTGATGAGCAACTCCGTATGTTTAAAAGATCGTAAAATTGAAATGCTTGTATTGAAGGATCAGTTTAGAATTCCCCCTTCTCCTTTTGGCTAAGGCATTACCAGAAGCTGGCAGCTGGAACAGAAAAAACATGGCTTTCAGAGTAGTATATATGTATATGTGTAATACCTGTATATTTTTACCACATCTGCCTATAAATGTCTCAAGGCTGCAATTCCTCATCCAGCTAAGTGTGCGAGTCAGACTTGAACTGTTAAGAGCCAGGCAATTCCAAAGTCATTACCAGCAGTGCTGTCTGCTCCTGTTGTAACAAAGATAATGGGCTTTGTGATACCAGTAAAGTGTAGGAATTCAGCTGGAAAATCTTGCGGCCTTCATTATTTTTAACTGCTGGAATACCATGGCTGGCCACCTTAAACTTTGATGTCTCTTGTGTTTGTGTGATGAAACTTACGCTTGGGAACAGTAGAGTATAATGGGGAAGGTGTGAGGAACATTGCATGCATACGCTACAGCAGTGTTTACTGTCATAACTGTTTAAGAAAGTGTGCAGGTTTTGGTGGTTATGTTCTCATCTGTGAATCAGAACCTATGCACTGAGTTGTGACCCTATGTGCTTTGTGTCTGAGCTTGATCCTAATATTAGGAAATGCAACCAAGTTTTGCAGTGAATGCGAGCTCGTCTATTATGTGGAAATTAAGCATCAATAGATGTGTAGCTGCAAGGAAGCACGGGAGGACACAGTGCTGCTTTTGTGCATTCACTGTGTCCTCACATTGTGTGTCCCATAAGGATTCAAGGGAGATTGTGCATGCAGTTCCAAGTCTGTCATTTTGTAGCTTTGGTAATCCATTTTCTTAATAAATAAATAAAAAACCAAACAACAACAAAACCCCAACCAACCAAACACTGCCACAAAAAAAAAAAAACCAAAAACAACCCAACCAAAGCAAAAACAAACAAGCAAAACCGCCCCAAAAAAAACTAACCAGAAAAGTAACCCACCACTGTTCATTAAAAGTACTTGTGTTTCTGAACTCAGGACAAGTAATGCTGCAAAAATTGGTGTCATTTACATGGTGTCTTAATGTTTTTCATAGAGTTGTTACAAGTAGTCGTGTGGACTTACCAGTCAACTATTATGCAAGAGACAGAAGCTGCTTCTGTTAGTCCCAGTGAGAGAGTGAAGTTTGCCTTGCAGAGGAAAAAGACCAATAAAAATAAACAAAATTACTTTTCTGCCTCTGATCAGTGTTCTGTCCTTGTGATGTTCTGATACCGAGCCTGATGCATTTTTCCTTAGGCTAAAGGACTGAAAAGTCTGTCTTAGGCATCTGGTCCATTTGACTGCTTCTGGGAAAGAGTGAAGGTTACAGCAAATGCACAATAACTCAGAAACCGTAAGTTTAAATACGTTCTTCTGCAAATCACAGTTTTTGGTAGCTAACAACCATTCCAAATCTAGAGAGATTTCCATAGAAACTGGAAATAGGCTGTGTGTGAAATTATGTCTTGTCATAATAATATCTTCCCTCCCTCTCAGTCTGTTGAGGTATTTGGGGTATATGTGTTAAAAAGTTGGAAGTACGTATTATGTTGTCGATCCTATCTGTGGCCCTCTGTTCCGATTCTCAAAAGCAACAGAAGCATTCCAAAATGTTGGAGTTTATAGAAACTATGCTCTGCACAACACTCTGGTTTAGTTTGAATGTTCTTGAGTAAAACACTAAAAAATAGTCAGTTTGGGTAATGTGTTAGAACAGATGTGTAGATGATCCATATGGGCAGGTGTATGCTAGTGGGTTCAGTTGGAAAGGCGTAAGAAGTCATCTAGAGATAACTGCCTGTATGGTTGGGAGGCAGGATAGATTCATCAAGGGACAGTCATGCTTGACCAACCTCTTAGACATTTCATTATAGAAATGATTGTGTATTCTAAGTGGTACTTCTGGAACTATTCGGCTTAAAAAACCAAAATAATCTTTGGGACTTTTTATCTGTTATGAAAACCATAACTTTATAGTTGGTGGAAAGACAGAAGAGCAATGGGGGAATGCAAGACTGAAAATGGTCCTGTTGCTGAAGAGTTTGTATCATAGGAGTGGTACTCCTAAGTGTCCTGACAACCTGTTGCTCTTCCTAAGGTGAAGCCTTCCTAAAGTAGTCCTATTCACTAAAGAGGAGCATGGCTATTCTGTAGCTGTTCAGTGTATCCTGTCAGGAACTGCTTCCTGAGAGAACATCCAACTGCAGATAGCAAAATAGTCTCATACTAGAAGCAGTGTAATGTGGTGGGATATGTCTTGTGGGGTTTTATGCTGACAGTTACTTCTTCTCATCAGAGATAAGAAAGCTGTTTTAGGAAGAGGAGTTTTATTGATGTTGGATAGAACAAAAGTCACAAAAGTCAAGTAATAAATCGTGTACCAGAATTTTGAAAAATTAGTAATGGTATTTCCTGGTTTTGCAGGGAGCTTGCCCAAACCCTTACAATTTTTTTTTTTTTTATTTAGGATTTGTTTTTAAACCTAATCTGTTATTTTCTCCTTGCTTTATGATGTTCTGTGGTCATTTTGCTTATGTGTGGAGCGCAGTTAGTGTTTGTACCACAGACTTGAGGAGAAATTGTCAGCCCAGTACTCTCTGACCACATTCCATTAGATGTTCCACATGTAGAGGGTGTAATGTTTAATATCAGATTTATTTATCTGGAGATGTAACGTGGGATTTCTGATTTAGCAAAGAGATACAAATATGCTGAAATCACAATGCAAATGTATATTACACCTGGCAATATATAGCAGTGGCCGTATACATTTCAGTTGCAATACCAATGTGATTCCCATTGCTGGTCTCCATACTTAGCTCACCATTGTAACACTGGACATCCTCTGTCACTGGGAAGGAAAGCATGAGTTGAAGCCAACTCAAGTCCCTTGCTCTCTTCAAAGTTCTTCTGTTGTTCAGTTTTTATACTCTGTATTGGGCTGAGTCACATATTCACTTCCCCCTGCTGATCTAGGCTAGCTCAGGGAGGCATTCTCACTCGTCAGTGAACTCAATGGGAGAAGCATTTACATGATCAGTTGATCCGCTCAGCTGTTAGTAGCTGTTTAGCAAGTCACATAATGAACATCATGGAGGATTGACTGGGATGCTCTGCCTTGAGAAGGGCTGTTCTTCAAACAAACCTCACTGCCTGTGTTTTCAATTTACAGAAGTGTCTTTTGGTCAAGTATCTACTTAGGATCCTTTATGTGGGGGGGGGGGTGTGAGTTTGGCTAAACTTTTTTTCCACGCACGAGTAATGCAACTTCAAACTATTTGTTGTTAGTAGATCTATTTCTTGCTTAGGCTGCCTTATTTGGAGAGTTCAGTATCCTGGTAAGGAATGTTTACCTAGGAATTCTGGAGAAGTGTCTGCTTGCATTACCTTGATAGCTGGGTGGTACCCAGCTTGAGGTCTATCTCAAGAGCTGATTTAACACTGCATGAATTTTAGCATGGATATAACTGACCATGATTCCTCAGTTAAGAGTACTTTCTATTTTCTGTTTGAAGTCAGAGCAAAACCAGGTTCTAGATAACTGAAGACAGAATATCTGAGGGTTTTAAGGTACAGAAACACAACTGTGCAAATCTTTTAGGGACATTTCTGCATCTCTAGAGAATGAGATTTCCAGGTGGGTAATTTGTTCTGAATCTTCACCTTGACTGATAAACTGTGTCATCCATCAAGAAGTCAGGAAGTGATAATAAAGCCTGTATTTAACCTGTTTATTGGCTTTTACTCTTACATTCTAATTAATGTTCACATCTGACCTATTTTTTCCTGTGCTGTTTGTTGCAGTGCTTCATGGCTACAGCAGGGTACTAAACAATATTAGAGGAAACCAACATTAAGACATGTAATTTCTACACAGCTGGTTGGAAAAGCAGTTGTCACTGCCTTCCTGGTGCAGCATGGCATTTGGACTTGGTGTTCTCTGCCTGTTACTGTGGGCAATAACAGGTAGGATTTTACTTCTTGTGTGTCTGAGTCACAAACAAGTGAAGCTAGTGCTCCTGGAGTGTATATGCAGGTGTGAATGAAATATGAATTAGGCAAGAGCTGGGACATCTTGTGATTCCTCAGCGCTAACAGCTTCATAACTGGCAGTTGATGGCAGTGGAGGAATGAAGTTGGGAGCTGTTTGGAGCCAATTTCAATAGGGCTGTTCAGTGCAGATACATGGGGCAAGAAGGAGTAGTGGAAGAGTTTTCCTTCTTTCTCTTGCAGGACAATGACTTAAGAATGATGTATTGCTTATGTTCTAAGCTATTTTTTTTCTTCTGAAGTATCATAGGATGCTTGATTTATGAGAAGTATAAATGCATTTGTTCACATCTCTCACCTCACCATCTGCTTTACAGATGTGTATTTCCTTTCAAAGCCCACAGGAAAGTCCTGTAAGCTTCTGCTTCAGCCAGAGAGATAAGTAAATGACTTTCTTTCATAATCAGATAGGTTAAGAAATACTAATTCATAGTACTGGTTTTATGTCATAGGGAGATTTATTCTGGTGCAGGCAGTTTTGACAGAGCAATATATTCAAGCATGGTGTGTATTTCTTTAAAAGGGTGTCTGAAATCTGGTTGTGGGGTTACTGGCAGTATTGATATTAGCAAGAATTTTAAAAATAATGCTCAGTTACCTGGCTTTCATCTCCTGTAGTATAAACAGGATTGGCTGTTTCATGAGGAAGAACATTGCTAATGTGCTAAGGGTTGCATGGACTACTGAATTTGGAAATACTGGATGCAGGGGAGTAGGTATTAACTACAGCTGAGGGGTGATGGGCATTAACTATGGCTGTGCTCATGGCTGGTTTGCAGTAATCCTCAAGATCATCCAGGGCATCTTATAATGCCAAGCTTTTTGAGGAGAACATGGAACTGAGGTTTTTGTTGCTGTAGTAAACAATAAGTATGCCTTCTGTAAAGAAATAAAATGCTCTCCTGTGAAATACTGAGTACCTGCTGTAGGGTCCATGTCAGTATCTTCAGGGAAAAAAAAAACCCAGCCACTTCAAAAGAAGACAGTAATGTGCAGTAAATACTGAATTTTGGCTATGGAGAATGTCACAGTTTTATGTTTTTGATAATATTGTTAATTGCTAGCAGGCTAGAATAGTCTTAGTGTTCATATTGAAAGTGTTTTTGTTCTTTAGCTGCAATTTTGCTATGCTTTCTTGATGTACCTGAGAGCAAAACAATTATGCTCAGACTGCTGGCTGTATTCCAAGCCTCTACCTGGATCTCAGGTCCCAGAACACAGTGTTTAGGGGCTAATACATTCTGGTATCACATATTATTTTAGTATAAATTTTAGTATTTATTTCCATCTTGATAATTTGCAGTATTTTCCATCCAAGTGGAGCTCTAAACTACTGTTTTTTCAGGATTTGTTTGCTGAAGTTCATCAGTGGATGTTCTCCTGTGTTAAAAGGACTGCTTTTTAGTGCAAGTTTTAAGGTTAATTTACTTGGGCTCTTGAAGCTGTAGATGGTCATTCTGCAGTTTTTCTGTGCACATAAGCTTATGACTCTAAAAGCTACTTAAGAAAAAAAAAAGTTTTCTTACCATTTATTTTAACATAAGGTAATGAGAAGGCTGGCAAATAAGAAAGGCTTGATATTGCATTGATCAGAGAATAGAGAAATGGGCTTAGTAGGGAATATATTCAAAAGGATATTGAAGAATCTGCTGTGATTTGTCAAAGGAAATTGAGGAGGGCTACTGTCTCCTGTTTAGATTACATTTGTTTGTTTGAGTCTTTTATTTTGTGGGTGGTGGCTTTTGGCCAATAGGTTTTGACTGCTTTTCATGAATATGGTGGGTTGATGTTGGCTGGCTGCCAGATGCCCAGCAAGTTGCTCTGTCACTGCCCCTTCTCAACAAGACAGAAGATAAAAATATGATTAAAAGCTCACAGGCTGAGATCAGGACAGGGAGATTGCATATGAGTTACATTTAAGAGCTAACCAGACTAGACATAGGGAAAACAATTTATTGCCAGTTAATTACAGTAGGATAATGAGAAGTAAGAACAGATGTAGAAATACCTTCCCCCTCCCTTTCCCTTCTTCCCAGGCTCAGCTTCATTCCCAGCTCTTCTAACTCCTTCCCCCAAGCTGCTCAGGGGGATGGGGAATGAGGGTTGCAATTAATTCATGACACTTGGTCTCTGCCCCACCTTCCTCCTCACACTCTTCCCTTGCTTCTGTGTGGGCTCCTCTCCACGAAGCTGCAGTTCCTGCCAGGAAGCTGCAGTTCCTGCCAGGAAGCTGCAGTTCCTGCCAGGAAGCTGCAGTTCCTGCCAGGAAGCTGCTCCAACATGAGCTCTCCACAAGGTCACAGTTTCCTTCAGGGCTTATTCACCTGCTCTGGTGTGGGGTCCTCCACAGGTGGCATGTGGATATCTGCTCCACCATGGACCTCCATGGGCTGCAGGGAACCAACCTGCTTCACCATGGTCTGCAGTGCAGGCTGCAGGTGAATCTCTGCTCTGACACCTGCAACATCTCCTCCCCTTTCTTCACTGACCTTGTGTATGCAGACTGTTCCCTTCCTCTCTCCTGCCTACTGCTGTTGTACAGTGTTTTTTACAGCTTCTTAAATATGTCATGAAAAAGGTGGTGTACCAGCGTTGCTGTTAGGCTCCGCCTTGGCCAGCAGTGAGTTCCTCTTGGAACTGACATGGGGACAGCTTCTGGTGTCTTCCCACAGAAGCATGCCTGCAGTTCATTTCCTCCCACCCCCTGGCTGCCCAAACCTTGCCACATAAACCCAATACAATGGGTAAAAAAAAAAAAAAAAAGCTAGAACAGTAGACAGATCATCCAGTGGGTCAGATGCATACCACTGACTGAAGTTTGTGCCTCTTGGGAGGCTTGAGCTGGATGTGGCAATAGATGGTGGGTACTGTGTATACCATGTACCATGCCACTCAGCATCTCGCGCAGTTTGGATCAGGCTTCCCAAACCTGCAGATGCAGCTCCTCATTTGTCCACGTAGGCAGTCCTTACAATGCCAGTTCCATTTCACTGGCTTATATCCATTCATTGATGAAATCAGCTTATATTGAAATAGATTTAAATTATTCTGGCCATTAATAAAAAGTAATAGTTTTAAGGCTAACACATCCAAAAAATTATTGACTCCTCCCCCCTATGAGAGATTGAAATCTCTGCTTTCCACCAGGGGAAGAAGAGTTTACTTTGTAACTGGGAATCCAACACCTTGGGATCAATTCATCTTGAGCAGGCGTATTCTAATCTAGCATTTGAGGCAGACCTTCCAAGTAGTGCTACTGAAATGCATTTCTGCAAATACAATAGTGTTCTCCTGAGTGGCTCTCAGTTTTCTCTTACTGTGTGTTTATATTGTGGTGCTTTGTTCTGAGATTAGCCACTCCAACAAAAATGCAAAGATGGATTGGCAGATAATTGCAGTCACAAGTGTTGACCAGTCTGGTCTCCTGTTTTGAACTCCATACAGCCCAGCCATAGGTTAATGGCCTCACAGAATCTGCTAGACATCACCAGTATCCTTTTCTTTAGTCTGGGAGAGAGGATGTTTCCAGATGCATAGCAAGCCATCAATCTTCAAAATATTTTGCTGCTGTTGGTCTTGGACTTTGAAGAATAAAATGAACACCCTTTTCTTACCACGTATCTAATGCATGAAACACATGTCAGGGCAAAGGACACTTTAAGATGTAGGTGTGTCTCTGAAATCATAGTGGAACCACTAGCCTGGGTTTGCTGTGCATTCTTTCTTACTTATACTGCCATGGCTACATGTTCTGCTAATGTGTCTGATTCACACAGGTCTTTCCAGAAAGGCAAGATGGTGTAGTGTCTGATAACCATCTTTGAGATTATAGCGAGTTATGCAGTATACCAGGTTAGTTCATATTGTCCACATCTTTGCCGGAAGTGTTGGGTGTTTCCCTGTGAAGGGATGTAATGGCTTCACTGGTGCATCTACCCTTGTAAACTTTTTGTTTGGTTGTTTTTTTCTTTTCTTGAATTGAAGTTAAGCTACTTCGCAAGATGTACATTGATCCCAGGCACTATGATGCCTGACAGGTATTTCAGTAGCTGTATTCAGACCACATATTGTGGAAGAGTGTACTGCAGTTTAGCCCAGAAGATGTGGTGGGATGTGTAGTGCGGTGGTTGGACACAGTGCATGGACAAGAGAATCTCTGCATCTCCAAGGCTCCAGGTCATGATCAGGCCTAACCCCTATTGCCAGCTTATTCTTACTCTTTATTTTTCCTGCTTACAAGTTCAACAAATTTGAGCTGGAATCACAGTTAAGCTGCCTTTTCTTTTTCTCCTGCCATATACTGTTGTGAATAAAGAGGCTTCTACTGCCAGAATTTAACTGTTAATGATGTGCAGAGCAAGCAGTCAATTTTGTCTTCCATTACTGTGTTAGCTCCACAGTGGTCACATCTTGTTCTCATCGGTTGTGTTAACAAGTCTAGTTTTAAAACATGTTAAGAAGAATGTCCTGGTTTTACTCAACTGATTTTTGAAGCATGATCAGATTTTATTTTTTTTTTCCAAGTTACATTTTGGCAAGAGGACTTCTGAGGAGCAGTTATAACCAGGAAAAAAGCACCTAGAAAAGATGTTAGAAGTTGATTGAGATACACAGTATGTTGATTCATGCTTGATTTGAATATTTCACATTCAGTCTATGATGTGCTTAAAAATAATTCTGCTGACATCCTAAAAGTACTTCACTGCATAGGAAGGAAAGATGCTCTGTATTGGAGCTACCTCTTGTGATTTCGCATGAACTAGTGGGTAAAATGGCAGAAGTTGGAGAATTTACCCAGTTTTTATATTAAGTTCAGGAATTACGTTGGTATGAATGACTCTTCATGAAGTTCAAGTGAGATGGCAAATATTTCTCCTATGTAGATTTTTGCTGCCTTCTCCCTGAAATGAAACAATGACATGTTACAACATTTTATTTGAGTTTTGTTTTAAAACGTGGTTTGTTCACTATGTTTGTATGCTGTGATAATGGAAATGGAGGTACCCCATGATTTTTTTGTTCCTTGCTCTGTTCCTGGTTTTAAGTATCAGCAACTCATTTTCATTTCTTAATGTATTTGTAGGAAGGGAGTAAAAAGTACTTTGCAAAACATCTGAAGATCCTACACTGAAAAATCCTTCAAAGTACAAATGCTATTGCAAAGGGACGTGTTGGGGAGAAAAAATGTAGTGGAGTAATGGTGATGTCAGTGGAAAGAAATGAGCTTATTTTAGCAGGGTGCCACCTGTTTTTATCTTGTTTCTTGTGATAAGCCATTTTTGGTCACAGTAAACTATATTATAGCTTGAGTGTAGTGTTGTGCCTTATGTTGGCGGTGTTGTTTCAGGTTCCAGTTGTGAGCAGTGCAGAGAAGGAGCCACGTACTCAGGTGCCGTAATATCTCCCAACTTAGAAACCACTAAAATTATGCGAGTTCCTCACGCTATGTCTGTGTCGGACTGCATTGTGGCATGTTGTGACCTCTCTGGTTGTGACTTGTCCTGGATGTTTGAACGACGCTGTTACATCGTGAACTGCCAGCACAAGGAAAACTGTGAGCCTAAAAAAATAGAAACTGTAAAATCCTATCTTACTTTTGTGCTGAGGCCTTCTCAGAGGCCAGCCTCACTGCTGGGATTTGGGCAAGTGATCCCAAGCATCATCCACTCTGTGGGACTCCAGAATGAGCCATCTGAGGAAGTGAGTAGCCTGAAGGAGCTGTCTCTGCTTGGCAAAGATCCCAGCCTTGAGGAGATACCTGAATACATTGATGATTATAAGGAGCTGGAGCAGGACCCCTTTCAGATGAGCGTCAAACATGAGCAGAAGGAGCGCATGGATTATGCTGACTGGGGCCCAATGGTAGCAGGTGAAAACAGCTTCAACTATTCCATGGGTGATGATGGAGATAACCAGGAAGACATTGTTGAGAAGAAAGCAGAGTCTGGGAAAAGGGAAAGCCTTCTGAATAAGAACAGCTCTGAATTCCGCTCTGTCACTGAACACTCCATAGAGAGATTGTCATCTCTCCCAGAGATTACACCATTTCCTAGGAAGACATTTGAAAGTGAAGCAGCTGTTCAGCTTCTTCAACAACCTGATGATGCTTTGCAAAAAGAGGTAGGTTTGCTTCTCGGGAAGCAGGCAGAGTATGGTGAGGGAAGTTTGCAATGGTTTTGTTTTTCAAATCAAATTAGGTTATTGCTTTGTAATTCAGCAAGTCTCAAATGATTTACAGTCTTATTACAGCGTAGAAAAGGCTGAAAGTAATTCATCTGTCTTAATAGGCAGATGAATTGCTAAAGGACTCTTCTGTCAGATGAGGAACAGAGCTGCTTTTGGGACACTGGGGTTTCCTTGGAAGTGTACAGTGGAGTGTGCTTGGACCTGCTGGAATGGTGCTGTGATATTCTTCCCTTCTGACTCTTGGTGACTCATCAGCAGTAGTCAGCTGAGCAATACCAGTGGACTCTAGTATCCAGAAGGCAAGACCAGTAAATATAAGTTCCTCCATCAATAAAATTAAGCCTGTTTTATGAGTTTCATGTTACTAATGCATAGCGGTGTTACAGACATAATGGAGCTGAATATCTTCTTTAATGTTCTTTAAACATATTAGAGAGTCAGGGTACGTAAGGAGGGGCGGTGGTGGCTTTTGGACCATGATGTACAGCAGGATAAAGTGGGTAAGTTATTTTTGTTCTCGGAATCCTTTTCTTGAGTCTGTCAATAAGAAAAATAAGTTAAATACTTAAAACCAAATTTAGATACTTAAGTAAAATGCATGTTTTTCTCTATTTATGCCCATGAGTTTGATCAGTTGAGACTAAAGGGGCTCTGGTTTCTTAAGAACAGGGTGAGGTCAGTTGGTAAGTTGAAACAGGCTGTAAGGTCAACATTTACTGGTTTAACACACATGCCCCTACTAGAGGGAGGAGGAAGTTAAGTGCTGTTAGCTGGATTGCTCTAAATTCCACCAGATTTTATAACCAGCAACTACCTATCTCTCAACTACCTATCTCTTGCTGTAAAAATGATAATTTATTGCCATTACTGTAGGGAAGAAAATATTTGTCACAGATTTCATGCAACTTTCTTTCTTACAGCTGAGATTATTGGAGAGGACAATTGAAATGTTCCCCAGGGAACTGAATGATTTTTTTTTTTTTTTTTTTCCTTTGGATATGGGGATGTTCTTGTTTTCTGTGGGAATTCTCAAGAGATTCACACTCAAGTCAAACCCTGAGAACTGAAGGACATGGGCCCTCTTGGGTGGTGTGTTTATTTTGTAACAAGCAGTTGTGGCTGCGCAGGTGGGTAAAAGCAAACAAAAAACCCACAAAACCCATACCAACAGAGCTGCCTACCCTATTCACTCCAATAAAGAGTCCTTTTCTTTTCCTTTTGATTCCTAAGCTAGAACTTGGGTTAATCTTGCTTTCTACATCTGCTCAGGAATATCTCTCAACAATAGTTTCTGCCTGAGAACTCAATTCCTAGTATTGCACCTGCCCCATTGCTGCCTGCTAATGTTCCTAATTTGAGCTATCTTTTTGGCTGTGACACTGCTTTGGATGTGACAGTGCCACAGGGCAGCTTTTTTGACTGTGGAGTCTTGCCTAGGCTTGCAGATTGAAGAGGTGTTTGGTGCCATTGCAGAAGACAGTGACCCAGGAAAGGTATGTTTGGGGTGACTTTGTCCCCATCTGGCCTACAAAGTCAGGATGGCTGCTTCTCAGCTGATAGATTGGAAAAGGGCCAGGAGAGGAGGAAAGCCAGAGGGAACTCAGAAAAGCAGATATCCCTCAAATTCGGCAGGCAAAGAAACGCTTTGGTTTGCTAAAGTGTGTTAAAGCAGATCTTTTTGGAAGATGTGGGATGGAGTGATTATGTAAAGGAGAGCTGCCTTTTGTCAAGGCATGAGGCAGGACAGGCTTGAGGCTCTTACCATGTGTGATAATGTTGTCAAGGGCAAGATTCCAGCTGAGGGTATAGGTTTGGCATGCCAAAGGCGCTACGTTAGGGAAGCTGCAATCCCTGATCCTGTTGTCAATGTCCCAGCTGCTCAGAGACATCATCTTACTCTCTGCATATTGGGCAGAGCAGGAGATAATGGACACAAAGGTGCTTGCATTGTCTGTTTTACAGAGCCATCTGGAGGTGTAGCTCTTTGTGTGGTCCTTTGCATCCTCATAGGTCAGGCAGCCACAGTTCCCAGCACTGTTACTGTCCTAGTTGCACAGGGATCTTTTCTCTCTGTCCTTAACTGAAGGCAGGAATGAAGTTGCAGATGACTTCCATATGCTCTGTTTCCTTGCAGGCTGGGAAGTCAGTCCCTGATGTCACTTTGGTGCTCCCAGCTGCACAGGGAGCTTTTCTTCCTGTCCACATCCAAGGCAGAGCTGCTCTGATTCCCTAGGGAGGCAACAGACTGCAGAGCGAAAGTGGAGCAACTGAGGAGAAGCTGAGAGCTTGGACTGTTAGCCTTGGCCAGAGAGGGTTCAGGAGTGTCTTACCAGTGTGTATAAATAACCATGGCAGGAGTGAAGACGATGAATATGGGCTCTTTTCAGTGCTATCCAGTGACAGAACAAGAGGCAGTGGGCATAAACTGAAATGCAAGGAATTTTAAACACTAAAAACATTCCATTTCTTCTTTCCTGTGATGATGGTGAAACACTGGAACAGATTTTCTAGAGGCTGTAGATTCTCTGTCCTTGGAGATAGTCAAAACCTGACCGGATGTGGTCTTGAGCAGCCTGATGTAGCTGACCCCACTTTGAGTAGTAGAGTTGGATTAGGCCATCTCTAGAGGTTCCTTCCCACCTCAGCCATTCTGTGATACCAATGTGCATTTTGCCAACCTTCATAATCCTATTCTTCAGTTAGTAGATGATGTACAAACAGTAGCGGCATGTTATGTCTTCATGTGCTACACATAGTAGCCATAATTAGCAAAATGCTTTTCTCTAGATGTTAGGTCAGAAGCATGTCTTGAGAAGGTAAGGAGAAACTGTTTGCCCTTTGAGACTACTGTGTCATTGAAAGGTGATATGGCTTAAGGGAGAGGGGCAATGTGTTGGGCAAGGCTAACACAGTGCTAAGTTATTCCTGTAAGACTTGCTGTGTTCTTTGCTGAAGTTCTGATTTACCACAAGTTGAATGAGAGAGAACACTACTGCAGCTTGGTGACTGAAGTGGAGAGATTTAGGGTTTTATTAGTAGTGAGGAAACAAGAAGGCATGATGAAGTTCTGGTCTGAGCAGATACAGTAAGAGGCAAGTATTCTGTTATGTTTGTGTGTAAAGCATGAAGACAATAATACTCACCATACGGATTGTCTGCCATTGGGTTTTAAAGTTTTATGACTATGTTTAGAGCTGTTCTACTGTTCTTTGTTGCGTTGAGAACTGATAGCCTTAGTTGTGTTGCAGGTTACCTCGTTTTGATAACCATAGCCTATACTGTTCTGCATCTGAAATTCAGAAAATTATGAGCATTTCTTATAAAGCTTGTTGGGGGTGGGGGTGTGTGTGACAAAACAAATCACAAAAATTACCAATCAAACAGATCTCCTGTTTGATTGATATTCTGTATATGAATAAAACCTCCTAATAACATGTATCAGTAAGCTCACCCTACATGCTATTTAAAAAACAGCATACCTCTAAATCTAGAAATGTGAAAAATGGCTCGCTTATGACAATTCTTTCCCTATAATTCATTTTTCAGGCTGTGAAGCCTTCCCCTTCTTCAGAGAAACTGGATTTCTCCCCAGGTGTGTCAGAGAAAAGCCAGACTCCCACAGTAGCCCCAGAGAATGGCACTGAAGGTGGGATCATGCTACTTCTGACTAATACTGTGCCATCTGAGCCCATGCAGCAATTCACACCACCCGTTACTGATGCTAAAGCAGGTAATGTTTTAACATAGCTGAAGATCTGAGAGGTACCTGCAGGTTTGACAGTGGGTAAGGATGGCTTTATGACTGTCAAGCTTCCAAACTGCTGGTAGTTATGAGCTTGCTCTTTCTCCGAGCATAATATCATCCCACTTCAGGCCTGTAGACCTACAGTAACATTTCAGACTTCAGACTCCTCAGCCGCTTACTTCTGAGGCAAAACTCTGACCAAGTCCATTGTTAGTGGGAAATTATAATCCAAGAAAATACAGCAAAATAAGAGATTAAAAGGCTTTTTAAAATGGGCTAGTTTTTATACTTGGTGAGAAGTATTTGAGGCTTTCTGGAGTTTCAGAATAGTCTCTTCTAGCCATATTGTTGGTTTTTTGTGACTCTTGAGAGTATTGCTCCCTCTCAAACACTTGAGTAGGATTCCCACTATTTATAGCTGTCAGATATTGTGCAGGAACATAGGTGGGACCTGAGGAAGCTCAGTCCTTAATAGGGAAGAAGCCTAGCCTGTTGTAGGGGAGAACCTGGCCTCTTCATCCTGAGGAAAAAAAGTTTTGCTCTAATTTCAAAGCTGCGAGAAAGCTTATCAGACTTCCATCTGCAGAGCAACAGCTTTTAGTTTGACAAGGACATATATAACCACTATGTTCTCAGTAGTTACAGTAAATTCTGTGTGTGTATGTTAGAGTATTTCCTTTCTGCTGCTGAGTTTCCTGCCTCTCTGTGCATCCTGACAAAGGGTTAGAAGGGCCACAAGTTGCAGAGAAGTGGTGTTTGGCCCTCTGGTATACTGAAGGATGTGGAGAGTTAAGCCCTTTGCTTCCTGGTAGAGCAAGTGTGGTTTGGGACATTCTTGGCACCCTCTGCAAAACTGCAACCTGCCAGCCAGGATAGCAGTAGGAGGTAACAGAAAAAATGAGCTGCAGGAGATCCCTCTCCGAGGCAATGGATCATCATTACCATTGAGTGTTGACTAGGCAGCTCCTCGTCCTCCTTCACAGGAGGAGGTTGAAGATGACTCAAAAAGAAGCTTGGAAGAAGAAGCTGAAGGGAAGTTTGTGGTGAATCTCAACGTAAGTACTGCTTTATGCAAAGAATACCTCAAGTCTGTGTGTTATCGGCCCTACTGTCTTAAAAGTCTGGAAGACAGTCACTGCTCTCTTTTGGTCATCACCCTTATCTAGCCACTTTATTCTCATCTCATGTGGAGGTCCAAGTACAAACATCCACTCCATTGGTGTCTAGAGCTACTCCCATGAGCAATTGTGGAGCCTTGGGCACATTAAAATAGTGGTGACAGAAAGTGTGCTGGCAGTGTGGCCTCTTCAGTCTGTTTTTAGGCCTGTCAGCTGCCACTGAATAGCGCCTTTCTCATCTATTTGGAAGTTGTAAGCTGAGCATTTAGACACTAGTGAATGTTGCCTTTGCAGAGCCTCTGTTCTGTGGATTCCCAGTATTAACAAGAAGACATTTAAAACCTTTGAAATACAGGTCTGTAGGAACCTTTCCTGAAGTTGTGCATTGATAAGTTTCTGTTGGGGACTGGATTTGTGGACTTTGCATTTTTGAAACAGGGAACATTTTACAGATGAGAACTGGGAGGGGGTTCCTGGATGGCAAGCACTACAGTTCTAAGTTGGACTATGTTACTTCATTTAATTAGTTTTGTTCTGGTGCAGTTGGCTTTTCTTGTCCTCTGTAATTGTATATTTTTTAATTCCTGCACTTCTATCCAAGAAAAATGTATAATTCTTTATGCAGAGCAATTTTACCTGTGATATTCAGGAGTAACCAGAATGCTTTTCCCTAAAACAGAAGTAGGGGAAATGACACTTCATATTTGGGGAAGAGGAAAGATTTTGGTTTGGTAAGAGGTGAAGGAGCCATAGTCATGAATATAATAGATTATGCATTAAGGAATTCTTGTATTTTTACTTGTTCTTCCCTGTTCATTGTAGAGTGTTTGTCAAATTTTATTTAATCCATTGCAAGTAATATTCGAAGATACTGATTTTAAATCTGTCCATCTGTTAAAACATAATGTACTCATTCTGTCTTAGGTACAGTAAAAGAACTTATTGTGTCTGCTGGAGATAACATTCAAGTGGTGCTACCCAAAAATGAGGTTGAACTGAATGCCTTTGTTGTCCCGCCACCACCTACAGGTGAGTTGAATGGCCTTGGCATACAAGGAGATGCACACGCTACCAGCCTGTCAGTGTAGATGAGTCCTGATTTATGTGAATGTCTTGGGATAAAACCATTCCTCTCATCTCCTACTGATACTTTTTTTGGTGGCTCCAACTGCAGAGGGGGATTTCCTTATTTCATTTTGGAGGTTTATCCATTTTTTTTTTTTTTTTTAGTGGCTTTTATTTTCAGAACCTGAACTCATTAGCCAGATGGTTCAATAGAAGGTCTGTAGTTTCTACCAAAAGATAAAGTGATCCAGGTTATAGTACCTTGCTGTAAAGGGAAGGGGAAAGTAGCTTCTGAATGCAGCACTTACTTTAAAACTACCAGCTTCTGACCTGCAGCAGCAAGGAATACACATTTCACAGGTAGGCATATAAAATACATTCACTTCACATGAAGCTGGATTTTGTGAAGTCAGTTATTTTTGAAGTCCATTATATACTTGCTGTTTTACCATGTTACGAAGTACTGTGGAAGTATAACATGTTTTCATACTGCTTCATTTTGCAGGCTTAAACAGTAGCAGTTATGATTTCCTACTGTAGCATTTTATCTGATGTATAGTGAACTTGATTTCTTTGTTTTCTGGGCTTATTTTAAAGGCAAAGCTGATCAGTGTTATGCTATGTTACTGCTCTTAGAAACAGCCTACACCTATGAGTGGAGCTTAATCAGTCACCCTGCTGACTATGGTGGTGAAATGGAGCGCAGGCACAGCCAGACCTTGAAGCTCTCTCATGTAAGTGAGCTGTAAGCCTCAGGCTCAGTGTGTTTGTGTGGTCCTTTCACAGGAATCTAACCTGTGGGGAAGGGCAGCTGGATTCAGGGAGTCTCTCCACTTGCATGCGTTGCCAAATCTTTCCCAGATTAGAACTGTAGGTTGTTTTTTTCTTTTTTAGACTGCTCTAATAATTTTCTGTGGTAGAGTAAAAATTCCTAAGTTTTGGCTTTGTATTTCTCACTTCTGGGGAGTGACTGGTAGCCTTTTGTGTATGTATTTATGAAAGGAGCTCTAGATTTCAGATATCCAGATTTTTGTCTGTTTACAACATGACTGGCAGATTTATGCATACCGCTTTTGTATAATTTGAAAGGTAACCCAATTTGTTCTGTGTTTGTCTCAGTTATCAGTAGGACTTTATGCCTTCAAAGTGACGGTTTCTGGTGAAAGTGCCTTTGGCGAAGGTTTTGTAAATGTCACAGTCAAACCAGGTAAATCAGTTGGCTAAAATAATGAAATTAATTTCTTCAACACAAGTAGTTGTACAGCATGCTTATCTAATAGTCTGTCACTCACTGTCTGCCAAGGGCATCTGGTAGTCCAGTCATGCAGAGATGTTGCCTTACTTGGTGTCTGTAAAGCATTTTAAGGAAGTAGAGTTGCTGGCTCATTGTGTTTCAATGCTTTCTGGTCTTGTACCCTCCTCAGGCAAGGCCTCAGATAGCATCATGTCACCTTTTGTGGTCTTCTCCAGTACAGCTGGGAACAGCAATTAGGTGCTGAACAAGCTCTAGCTGCAAGTTACAGTGCGCAGGTCTAATCTAAATTATACCAGTTAGAAGGGGCTGCAGCAGAAGACTGCTGCATCGGTGCACTGTTCTTCAGCAGCCTTTTCTCCCCCTTGCCCAAAAAGGACAAGCAGATGCTGCTGCAAAGCTGTCAATCAATCCTACATTTAAATCACTGGAGACTATTGACCTGTAGAGTCAACACATTAATTTGACCTGGGCTTTCACTACTTTTATTTATTTTTTTTTTTTTCCCTTCTCCTCTCATCTGTCTCACAGCAGTCAGAGTTAACCAGCCACCTGTTGCCATTGCTTCACCCAAAGTACAAGAAGTTTCTTTGCCTACAACTTCTACCTTCATTGATGGCAGTCGTATGTACTGGACCCTCCTGTGCTTATATCCTCTATTTTTTTGTATACAGTTGTAATGTTGTTGTTGCCAATTACAAGTGAAATTCCTTCTTTTCACTCAGAAGTTCCCTGAATTTATTTTTGGGATTTGAGTTCAGTTATAAATTATTTTAATAAAGAAGTGATAAAATGCAGCCTTCCACCTGGAGACTGAGATGCAGTGTGTCAGAGGCTGCTGCGTCCAAACAGCAGCTACTCTTACAGTTTCTTCCTGCCCTGCCCAGAAAACCTGTGCCAGCATGGCTGGGCCATGGTAGAAAGCTGTTATGTAGGGTATGATGAAATGTCATAATTCTGCTCATAATTACTGAGGGAGACTGTGCAGAGTCTGAGACTGATTTTTATTTGTGTGTGTGAAGAATTTTTTGTTTAGATAAACAATACCAAATGCAGCTTGGAATATGTGGTTTAACAGCTATGGTACATGAAATCTGTTCAGATATACTTGAGAAGGTGATTGTAGAAAAGAAAGGGATCAGTGCATGAAAGACATAAGTATTTATTCCAGCAATTTCTACAAGAAACTGATACGTTTTTCTTTAATGAATGTAGAAAGTGTTGATGATATGAAGATAGTGAGTTACCACTGGGAGGAAATTAAAGGTCCTTTGCGAGAGCAGAAAGCATCTGCTGACACACCTGTCTTGCACTTGTCTAACCTTGTTCCTGGGAACTACACTTTCAGGTACCTGCCCAGATGCTTTCCATTGAGGTTTTAACTATTTCTGTGATGTCAGCTAAATGTTTGTTTCTCTTGTGCTCACATGTACCTCCTCAAAAAAAAAAAAAACCATCATTTTTTTCTTCCACATGCTTTTAACCTTCATTTTGTGCAGTGGAGAGACATAGGGAGCAATTTTATTAAAAAGTGCTTGCAGTGATTTTTGTGATACTGGTGTAGGGATACATTACAGTACAAAGTTATGCAAAACACCCACAACCCCCCTGCCCCTTCTATAGAAGTTGGCAAGTGTGCTGAGATGAAACTGCAGTCAGGCTGTGTGAAAGTCATCCCCTGAAGGGTGATGGCAGACAGAACAATATTGGGAGACTGATCCTTGCAGGGCATTGTTGTCTGCTTGTTTTAATAAGGGTCACTCTGTTCTTCATAAAAGCCATTGCCTTGCTTCTCATTCCCTCTATTCATTGCTGAAGCTGGATTTCGTCCAGCAATGGAAGCAACATTTTTGGTTCTGGGTGCTTTAATTAAAATCAGAGTTCATTTTCTGAGCTTTTTAACTTAAAGCCTAATCTGTGCAGAGGTAGACTTCCTGCTGATCCAGCCTGGGTTATTTGGCTGCTGGTGCACAACAGCCTACTAGTCAATATATTGTGTCTCGGTGTAACATCAGCAGAATGTTGAAGTCAGCATACATATATGTTAAATGTGGTGCTTTGCATAAGCTTCAACCAAAATTGCATAACTTCAGCTTCTATTCTGTGTTCTTTATTGGAATTGTTCATATCGTACAGTGGCAGAAAGGAGCATAAGATTTTTTTCTGTATTAATAAGGGCAGAGCTTGCTTTTACAAGCAATGCTCTCAAGTGTATTCTAAACCCTAGGGAATTAAGAAATCACTTTCTGTATCTGTGCATCTCTAGGGAAGGCTGAGGTATTTGAACAATAGAGCAGTGTGTTCAAACTTAGAGGAAATGAGCTGGTCAAAAAAATCCAGTGTTCCTGATACACATGGATATGCACCCACTGCAGAAGTATTTATTCCCTAACGAAAGAATTAACGAACACTAGTTTTGTCCCACTCAGGAAAGGCTTCAAGCGTGGTTCCCTTCCATGTGGACAGCAGCATGTAGTTTTCAGAAGAGGTGAATTAGAGAGACAGTCAGTTACCGTACTGTTGAGGGCAGGCTTTTCATCACTTTTGGGTGTCTGCAGCAGACTCATGTTAAGATGATTTGTCATTATGTTTCTGAGAGGCAGTAGTGGGGTTTTTAAACCCTGTACTTTTTTAGTTTTGTGACTTGACGTCTTCAGAAGTGTGAGCTGCATTAAAATCAGTGTCACAAAGCAATAAGAATTTAAGAACTGCTAGTGCACTATAAGCAGAGCTTCTGAACGTCCAGAAGAGTAGTCTTGGATGTAGGTGTTAACTGTGACTGTTACACTATAGCTGATGAATCAAATACCTTGGTTTTACTAAGTAAGCTTTTTAAAGAATTTGGAGTGAAATCTGTTTGATGAAGTTGCCATTGACTGCAGGGAAAGGATTTCATGTGGGATCCAGTATAGCTAGGCTTTTTATTATTATTATTTTTATTATTATTATTATTATTATTATTTTCCTTTAAGGTTGAAAGCTGTGGGAATTTTTTAAGTCAGTCTTCTGAATTGCTTTCCTACCTTAGCTGTCAGATATGTGTTTCTGAAGCAGAAGTTTGTATAGTATAATCAGTGGGTCTGTCTTAGGTGATGTTCGAAAAAGTGCCAGGAAAAGTCAGTCTTTGGACTTCAGACTTAACAAAAGTCCATCTTAACAGATTTCTGATACTGTTTTTCCTGTTGCAGACTCACAGTGATTGATTCGGATGGAGCAGCCAGCTCTACCATTGCATCTCTGAGTGTCAACAAACCAGTGGATTACCCGCCTATTGCCAATGCAGGACCTAATCAGGCAGTCACCTTGCCCCAGAACTTCATCACGCTGAATGGAAACCAGAGCAGCGATGATCATGAAATTGTCAGCTATGAGTGGTCACTCAGTCCCAAAAGCAAAGGAAAGGTTGTCGCAATGCAGGTATACGTGTTTCTCCTTGCTTAGGATTGGAAGGCTCTTTTACTTTTGCATCTAACAGGAGCAAGCACATACCTAAGTAACTACTCAGAACTCAGAAGCACTAAGATATCTAAAGTGCTGTTAGTTTTTTTGTGGTTTTTTTGTTGTTGTTGTTGTTGTCATCATTCATCTCTGATGTATTCAGCTCTCATTGTAGATACTGCTTTTAATTCCTTCTCTCTCTTATCATACCTTGTGGTTTTTTCTCATTCCTGCTGTTGTTGTTCCCTGGTGGTTTGGAAAGACTTCCAAGTTTACAATGTCTGTCCTTAGACCCTAGAGCTCCACAGGTTTCCGTCTTCTGAAATGCTGGACATGCTGAAAATTTGTTTTGTGAGAATGTGGAGGGTAGTCAGGGTTTTATTATAACATTTTCTCCTGGAGAAAGTAGGACTCAAATAGAAGCTTAATTTTGCAAGTGAAAGATGGCAAGGCTTTTGGCAGTGTTATGCAGCCATGCTCTTTGGTGCTCTTTATATGCTCATTAAAACTTAGGTTTCCTATGAAGGCCAACTGAATTTATTCTCTTATTTTCATGGCTTTTTTAATCTGAGAATTTTTTTCATCTGAGAAAATGTAATAGAACTTTTAAATGAACTTGCACTCAGTTGAAGAGTCTTGTATCTCTGTAGGCAGTTGAAGTAATTAATGTAATGAAGCCTGTTGAAACTCAGAAGCCATTTTTTTGAGGTCTGATTTCTGCAGTGTTGCAAATGCTTTAGACCTTCAGAAATTGAAAGAGATCACTTTGTAACTCTGTTTAGGAAAGGAGTAATATTGATGCAAGCCTATACTGTAGAGGTAATTAGGAAACTATGGAAAGGCTTATAGCATAGTGGCTTATACATTTACCATGACAAATATTTTCCAAAAGCATCCATGCAGCCTGAACTTGTAGTTTTCAGATGCTGTTCAGCCTTAAAGCAGCTTTCCTGGAAAAAGGAAATGACAGTTTGAGATACCTCATTGGATATGTAATATGGAAATGAAAGAGCATTTTATTTTCTTTCCAAGAGCCTAGTAATCTTTTTCATTTCCCTAAAGCTGAGGATGCTGGTCTCAAATGCATTGCATGGTGTCCATGATTAGAAAGCAATTTAAGAAGTACCTTTGTTGGTTAGTTAATCATTAGTTCTCATCATATTTGTAAAAAAAAAAGCTCACCTAATTGTATTGTGATTTGGTATTCCTCATATGAGAGTTACCACTTTATTTTATTTATGCTCATTTTATTAGCAAAAGGACCTATAGCTGGGGCCCAGTCATTTTATGAGCTCATAATAGATATCAACTAATATTGCTGGAAGAGTATACTCAAGACAGAGTTATCTTGTTTAACTTGTTTTTTCTATAAGCCTATCTGGCTGGGATCAAGTCAAGCTTGATTTTGCATTTAACAGTTTTCATAAATATTATATTAAAGAATGTCATGATGTTTGGTTTTACAATATCTCAAAGGAAATGGGGTAAGATGTAGTAATTTCTGTCAGTCTTTAATTTCCTAATTGAAAAAGTTAACATCCCATGTGTCTTACAATTATTGTGGTTCAGGAGCAATGCATCAATTATACTAGAAGATGTTAAAGTTTATTGTCTATAAATATTTCTCTGGGTTGATAGGGAATAGGGAAGGTGTACATTTTTACATCAAATTTTCAGTTTCCTCTTAGTCTACAAGATGCTTAAACTGCTTGCTCAAGCACTGTATTGATGAATTAAAGCAAATTATATTTTTTCTTCATAATTGCTCTGTGATATCTTTCATATTCCATGAGCATTTCTGTTTATCTTACACTCTCTGTCTTTATAAATGCTGTGTAGGGAGTGCGGACGCCATACCTCCAGTTATCTGCAATGCAGGAAGGAGATTATACCTTTCAGCTGACTGTCACAGACTCTGCGAGGCAGCGGTCCACAGCTGAGGTCACACTGATAGTACAGCCTGGTAAGTCAGCTGCAGGCACATCTGGGTCCCTCAGGGGTGGTCAGCATGATGTCTTAGCACTGTCCTCGAATACGTCATCTCCCTGCATTGCACCACTGAGATGACAGTCTGAATGTCCTGTATCCCTGCCTCAAGGACTCTTCCACCTCCCATTTTCTGTCAAAGCGAACATCTAAAACAAGTGTAGAGTCATAGAAAGTCCAGGTGGTGATCCTGAAGGCTCAAACTGGCCTGATTATATAATGCAACCTGTACAGATATGTGACTGAGTGTCTGTCTAAAAGCTAAAATGGGGCTCTTGTAATAGTCTATGAAGTACGTTTTGCAAAGTTGTTCAGAGTAGCAGTCAGTGCTTTGCTCAGTTTCCTTATTGTTTTGCAGTTCTCTTTTGAGAATCCTTGTGTAGTTTGAATTCTCGCTAGAACTGCATTGTACTTTCGAGGGAAAAGTGTCAAGCAATGAATTTTCAAATGTGGCATCTTTCACACGCTTGTTTAGATTGGGGAGCTAAGTGATGAATGGGCCTGAATGGTCTGGGACTCATGAGATATTTTATGCACGCACCCCCTTTTATTTTTTATTTTTTTGTTACTGTATCTGCCTGTTGCATCCAAAGTAGCCTGTTCTGCCCATCTGAGGGTCTCGCATTCCAGCATGGGCAACATTTTATCTTCCTGTTGTTGCTTACATCTTTTTGTAGATGACCCCTTCTGGGAAAACTTCACAGTGAGCATTTACTGTGGAAATCAAGAATGTGACTTGGAAGTACAGCTTACAGTGGTGTCTTTTAGACCCATTGTAGTGTGGAACTAGAAAGGTGTTATTGAAAGATGTTATATAGAAGTCAGGTCTAAGGGTAAATAAATATTCAGGAAAATGGTAGCATTATTAATTTTACAATGCCACAAAAGCATAGGTTGAAAACACAATACTAGGTTATATATGTCTGCACTAAATCTACAAAGGCTCTAAACTGGCATTAACTCAGTGGCATTGTGCTGACCTTGAGCAGCAGAAACCTGAGCCAGTATTATCTTCATGGGCAGAGGCCTATATTTGTGTGGGTGGTTTTGAAGTAGTAGTGGAACCAGGAAAATACCCCACTACTCTTGTTATGAAACATTTCATATAATACCTTGAGCATACTGCAGAATTTCAGAAGCATGTACTTTTAGGTATGACTGTAAAAAAGGGAAGCATTTGCTGTGGGATTTGGCTAGTTGCAGAGCTGGTCTCACCTACCTAGTAATTTTTGCTGGCTTGTGCACATTATGCTTGTGATATGTACCTTTGAGCCAATATATCAAATTTGTTCTATAAAATTCTGTGTAAAATCTCTGTTGTGATTAGCAGTCCTTGCCAGCAGCTACCTAGAAAATGTCATACACTATGTATTACTTTTTACAGAAAATAATAGTCCTCCAGTAGCAGTGGCTGGCCCTGACAAGGAATTGACCTTCCCAGTAGAAAGTACTACACTGGATGGAAGTAAAAGCCAAGACGACCAAGGCATTGTCTTCTATCACTGGGAAAATATCAGGTATCTAGAGATTTTATGGATCTCCAGTAGAATAAAGAACAAAGTGAAAGTAATTGGGTGCCAAAACCTCTTATACAATTGTGTTGGGTAATTCACTGTTGGAGAGCTGCTTTGAGGATGTTCCTGCTCAAGTGGTAGTACAGTGATAGGAATTTTAAGTTCACCTTAGGCGGAGATTGCATAGGTCTTCCATATTTTGCAGTGTGTCATTTTGAGGTTTACTGTTACAAAGTTAAGCGAAAATGATAGGAGTTTCCATGTCTCCTGTTAAAAAGCAACTAATGGGTTTGGTACCCTCCTGAAATATACAAAGTTTTCCTATCAGTGCTTAGGACTAGGATTTCATGGTCACTTGTTTGATGAACAATAAATTGACAGTCTGTTTAACCTGAGCTTTCAATAGTAGGTGACACTGTTGAATGATGACTGAAAATGTTTGACAAAAGTTTAATTGTATGCTTATGTGCAAAACTAATTAATCCTTAATAAAAGGACAGAATATTAGCTCATCCATGGTACAGGAAGAGGTTTGTTTGGCAGCCTGTACATGTTGTGAGTGGCTCTTAAAGCAACAGTGTTTGGATGCTCCCATGAAATAGTACAGTGGGGAGGTTGAACTTCTGGAGTGCGTTTTCTAATTTTCTAACAAATGAGTATGGAATGCATGGGTGCTTTGTCTTTAAAAAAATTGATTTATTAATTCTCTGAACTAAACTCGTGTCATATATTTCTTTAACCACCAGTGCTTACAAGGGGTGGTAAAACTACAATATACATAAAAGCAAATGACATGATTGATGCTGCTGAAAGAATAATTTGGCTGTCTATGTAGGATATTTTTTTTATTATTTTTTTTTTCCTGGGATGCTTTGTTTCAGTGGACCAAGCTCTGTACAGATGGAAAATGGTGACAAAGCAATAGCAACTGTGACTGGTCTTCAGGTTGGTACCTATCGCTTCAGGCTGACCGTGAAAGACCAGCAGGGTTTAAGCAGTGCATCTGTGCTATCTATTACTGTGAAGGAAGGTAAGCCCAGTTGCTGCTGCTTAGAATACAGTAGGCAACTTGCCAGTTAATTCAGTCACTAGCAGAATATATTTGGTTGTCATGTGTCAAGGGTATTCAGGAAGAGTTAACTGCTATTTCATTGTCAAGTGTATTGTGGGTGACTGGTAGCATTAATTTCACTTACTTCAAGCTTTTTTGAAGTTAAATACATGCAGAATTAGTTGTAATAAGAATGCTTAAAAATACTATTTTTGACCCTGCTACACTGGTGTGTGTCTACTTCATTGAGAATAAAATGAAAAAATAATATTAAAAGTTAAGCTTTGAGCAGAAAAGCAGCTTTACTGTGGGTTTTAAGTGAGGTCTTAGAGTATACCAATTTCCACTTAAAAACTTAGCATTAACAGACCTGTATTTATTTGGAGTTTTTGATACAGGTAAGCTGTTGCTATGGTATCCCCCCTACCCCAGCAAGCATGGTAGAAGTGGCTGTAGGATAATACACTGCTGTAGAAGTGGCTTTAGGATAATAATACCTACTGTACAAGATCATAGAATTGCCTGTGTTGGAAAAGACTTTCTGTGGTCATCGAGTCCAACCATTAACCTAGCACTGCCAAATCCACCACTAAACCATTCCCTAAGTGCCACATCTACACATCTTTTAAATAGCTCCAGGGGTGGCTGGCAACCTTTTCAGTGAATAATTTTTTTTTTTTTCATATCCAGTGTAAACCTCCACTGGCATAACTTGAGGTCATTTCCTTTCATCCTATCACTTGCCACTTGGGAGAAAAGATTGACAATCACTTTGCTACAGGCTCTTATGAGATAGTTGTAGAGAGTGATAAGTTCTCCCTTGAGCCTCCTTTTCTCCAGGCTAAGCAATCCTAGTTCCCTCAGCCACTTCTCATAAGACTTGTGCTCTAGGCTCTTTGCCAGCTTCATTTCTCTGGCAGAGGTACTGTGAGGTACTCCTCACAGATTTCATTGCGTGTTGCATTCTCAAGTTTGCAGGTGGTAATAACCCAACCACCTTTTACCTCATGTTGCTCCTTAGGGAGAGATTTTAGCAATCTCCATAGGCCTATACCTCCCTCTAAAGAAGGTGGCTTAATACATTTCAGATCTTGTTTGTTCTAGTGCTTGGCTTTCTGTTGCATACCTTGGTGGGATTTTTTGAGGGGAGTGAGGTACTCTGGCTCTGCAAGTATGGTACCTATACCATTTATGAAATTATAATAGAGCTGTGTTAGAATCTTAGATGCTGACTTCTTGAAAATGGAATAGAGGAGGAGAATCACCTTCCTTGACCTGCTGGCCATACTCCTTTTGATGCAGCCCTGGACACAGTTGGCTTTCTGAGCTGCAGGTGCACACTGCTGGCTCATGTTGAGCTTGTCAACCAACACCCCCAAGTCTTTTTCTTCAAGGATGCTCTCAGTCCTGTCTCCACCAAGCCTGTATTGGTGCTTGGGATTGCTCCAACCCAGTTGCACCTTGGAGCAGATGGACTCAGTTTTACTCATGTGTGTCATTGATTAAACTGGTTTAGAGTTTCAGTTAGGTGTTTAGTCAGAAACGCATGACAACAGCTCTGCCCAAATGCATCTCATGCTTTCATTCAGACTGTGAAGTGCAGTCACAGTATGTACTGACAGCTGTCACAGATTCGATACTAAAAATATTCACTGGTCCAATAGCCACGTTTAATCAACTGGTTTATTTGGAAGAGACAAAATCATCACTTGTACCACAGAGAACTCTATGCTGTTCTAAAGAATACCTACAATGCTAGCCAATGCCCTGGAGATCTGTCCAGAATTAAATTATTTATGTAAAATCTAATATTCAGACTGGCAAGGTATTTCACTCAGCTTCACAGCTTCCTGGAGCTTTGTCTTATCAGTTGTGTTTTAAATAAAAGTCAGTGATGTCTGGTTACTGTAAAGAGAATGTGTTCATGGTTCTTCATTGGTTTTTTTGGCTGTATTCTCAATGCATGCCTTAATTTCAGTGCTAGTGGTAAGCAAAAATAATTTGGGAACTGGGTTTGCTGTAAGTTTCCCAATTAACATTTGCCTGTGTGAAGATACAATACCTTGCACAAACTTCTATTAGGTAGTAAGTGTTTCTCACAATGAGAAGAGCCCAGCATGGTGATCTCATGCTGGGCTGTGTTTCTAAATAGGCAGAAAATCTTTTTGCTTGACTGAGATCTGATGCTTAAGTTATTGTCATACTGTGAATAGTATACCCTGCAATGCTTTCTGAAAAAATTTTTTGTGTGGTACCTCTTATTGGTATTCTCCTTATGGTAGAGCTCTGCTTCTGTCAGGTTGTAATAATTTTGGAGCCAAATTCTGTATACCCACTCAGTCTTTCCTTGTACCTTTTAAACAAGATTCTGTTGTTACTGCCTGTAATCCTCAGGTAAAAAATTGCAGTGTGGGAGTATTTGCAATGGCATGTCACATTTCATATGTTTTGAAAGCAAGTCTTTCTCCACTATTTCTGTGGCTAGAAAACAACAGTCCACCCCGGGCACATGCTGGTGGGAAACATATTCTAGTGCTACCAAATAACTCTATTACCTTGGATGGCTCAAGGTCTGCTGATGACCAGGGGATCGTGTCATATTTGTGGATTCGGGATGGTCAAAGCCCAGCAGCTGGGGTAAGTTTCTTGAAGGTTGTAACAAGTCAAATCTGGCTCTTCTTATGCATCACTGGAGCAGGGCAGGGCAGGCAAGTATGACTCATAAAATGCTCTGAGGCATGGTGTCTGTTTCTGGTTTGTCTTGCCTGCTCTCTTTGATGCTTTGGTTCAAGAGATTTGTGGTATTTTCAGTACAGCAACAGAATATGGTGACTAAGTAAGAGGACTAGCTGAGAAAGACTTGAAATGGAAGAATAAAGTTGTGCTGCTTTAGGAGTAATTGATGATAGTACCAAGCTAATGTGTCTGAGAGAAAAATCTTCTGAAGTCCAGATACCCCAAAAGCAGAAGGGTCTGAGAGAGCAAGAAGTACCAATAAAGACTAAGGAATTGTGTCTGGTACCAGATGAGGCGAAACTTTCAGTTTAAAGTAAAATTGATGTGTGGCGCTTGATTTACGAACACCTTGACTGGCAGATCACAGTGAACAGGTTGGGTCATTAGGGCAATGGAGTCTGTTAGTCTGCTCTTCAAGGTGGGTAGACAGCAAAAGTACCTCTTGGTAAACTGAAGTTTGTGTCAGCTACTATAACTGTAATAACTTTTTCTGCTTGTCTGCACAAATTGTTGCGTACAGTCCTTTGCAGTCAGTAAAATAGTGACAAATTGGTAAGAACCAGGAAAAGAGAAACAGCAAATAATAGCACAAAGATTCCAGAAGCAATTCACATGAGAGTATGAGAAAATTTAAAGAGGTTTAGCTTCAATATATAGCTGGCAGAGATGATAGTTTGAAATACATGGACCTCAAGGAAAGAAAGTAATTTGAGAGCGAAGGAAGCAGAACTAAGGATAGTGGAGTAAAGCTGAGAAATAATAATGTACCTGTCTCAGATTTTCAAGTAGATGAGTACTTGAGAATGTTTCTGCCTGGTTTGGTTTGGGTTTGGTTTCTGTGGTTTTTAATTTGGTTTTTTTTGTTTTTTCTGTTGGTTTTATTAAAATATTGATACTGTGCAGACACCCACATTGTCACTTCCAAATTTGTATTACTTTGCCATAAATTGTGGGTAGGTCACATTTATCCCAAAAGCAAAGCAAGAACTCACACTGTTATACCAGATACCCTACTTGATAGTCACACCTTCAACTTTCTCTGAGGCTATAATCATTCCAGTGCTAATTTTTTCTTTTCCAGGATGTGATCCATGGCTCAGACCACGAGGCAGTACTGCAGCTAACTAATCTGGTGGAAGGAACATATACTTTTCACTTGAAAGTGACAGATGCTAAAGGAGACTCAGATGTTGACTCAGCAACTGTTGAAGTGCGGCCTGGTATGACAATTAAAAGGTCATCGATACGTTGTGAATACCTCATCTTTGCTCTCCTTTTCACTTATTTCAATGTTGGCAAGATTCTCTAAAGTTAAAACACAAAGCAAACAGGTCTCTCCCTACCTTCTTCTGTTCTCTCAGTAGGGTTGAGTGTGTTAGACATGTTAGGATTCCTAACTACCTTACTGGAAGCGTTTCTGTTTCTTTTTACTGGTTGTTAATCAGCATGGGCAATAGGAATAGCTGGGAGCTGAACATTAAGTTTAGGTGTAAATGCTGCAGTTGTGTATTTGATGATTGAAAGTGTGGTTTTATGCTTGTTTTCCTTCTTTTCATCTTGAAGGACAAAAACTTCAAAGAATTTCAGGGGTTTTTAAGTTGTCTTTTCATAGTTTTGGTATTGGTTATATATAGACTTATTTTCAAATGCAGCATAAATGCCTGCGTGCTGGAAGGATAAGTTGAGGTTTCAGGAAATGAGCCTGAAATCATGGGTCTGTTGGAGATTTCTTGTCTGGTTCTTGGAAAATGATTCTATTTCTGTTCCTTAATTTATTGTCCAATGTATTCACAATAATTGGCTTAGGATTTTCAATGGATATTTGTGAAGCTTGTTTTGTTTGCAAGGCACTCTAGAAGTCCAAGTATTATTTAACAGAACCCTCAGTTTGTGAAGGTAAACATTTGATATTTCTGAAGTTGACCGTCCTCATTTAGACTTGCTCACAGAGTCTTGCATGCTACCATGTGAGTCCATCTTTACCTCCCTTTTTTGTGGGTGGTAGCTAGTAATAGAAGACTAGCAGGGAACTGAAAACTTACAGACACCTAGTGCTTACCTCTGAGACCTTAAGATTGACAGCATTTAAGGGAACAGAAGCTGATATTCTGCACAGAAATGTGTTCATACTAAATGGAAATACACACTGAAGTGTTTCTTTCAACTGATAAGCTGGGTTGCTGTCTCAGGACCCACCGGGCTTGTTTCAGCGCTTTTCTAAGAACATGAAGGGGCTGGGTTATAAGGAATATGGGTCTTATGCAGGAAAATACTATATTGTCTTCAGTTAGTACTGAAATATTTGCCAGGCTCTGAAAGAATAGCATGTTCTTTTTTTCTGTCAGATCCTAGAAGAAGTGGTCTGGTGGAGCTCATTCTGCAAGTTGGAGTGGGACAGCTGAGTGAACAGCAGAAGGACACTCTGGTGAGACAACTGGCTGTATTGCTGAATGTTTTGGATTCAGATATCAAAGTTCAGAAGATACAAGCCTACTCAGATATAAGGTACAAAGATAACCTGCTATGCAAGGAAGATTTGTGATTTTCGTTGACTCACAGCTCATAATGACTTCTAAAGTAATCTTTTCTAAGATAGCCAAAAAAAAAAAAGGAAAAGCTATACTCATAACTCTAAAAGGTGAATTTCATCTGCTGTGGTAGAAAGTTGATGAAGCTAGCTCTCTGGAGGCTCAGAACTGAAGTGTTTTTGTTTTAAAAAGATTAAAAATTCTTTGTATAGTTTATTTATTCCTTTAAATAAAGCACATGCATGTATTTCAAGGTCTTTGTTCCATACACTGCTATTGTTTTTCCCAAATGCTGAATGGAGTGAGACAGACTTTCTTACAGTGAAGCAAGTATTGCTTATATTCAGAGTAAGGTTCTAGCAGTATCTGATCAAGCCTGGTTTATTCCCTTCTTCTATTTTCTTGCTGACTACCTTCTCTTAAGTTCAGTTCCTAAAGTTACTCAAACTGCTTCAGAGAGCTTTGGAACATTTTCTGGATGACAGTGAGGAAAGCAAATGTACACATACTTCTCTTAAAGCAAGAGTCAGAAAGACCAAGGAAGGAATTATATTTGCTGTTGTTCTTACCTTTTTTCTGTGAAACTGAGAAGCCAGAGAACTGCTGGTCTTCTGGCTCATAATAAAGTCCAAGGCATTTGGATGGAGTTGGTTGATCCATGGACAGAGTTCCCTAATCTTTATCAGTGGTGACATTTGCTTTCCAGAAACAAACAAAAGCAAAAGCTTTAAACTAATGCCTGACAAAAGAGATCTTTGAGAGCAGTCATGACGTTAGCTGTTCTTTCTGCAGCACCGCAGTTGTGTTCTATGTGCAGAGTGGGCATCCTTCCAAGGTGATCAAGGCATCAGATGTCTCACGAACTCTGCATGTGCAGCTTTTGAAAGAGAAGGCTGACTTCCTGCTTTTTAAAGTCCTGAGGGTTGACACGGCTGGTATGTTTTGGATTGTACTTGCTAATTTCAGAACTTTGCAGGTATCTGGCTAGCACAGCACCTGGAAACAGTGCGTGAAGGCCTTCTGTCTGCCACCTGGTGTCTGGTGTTGGATGTGGCTGTCTGAAAGATGATGTTGAAGATAAAACTGAAAATGCTTGTTCATTTGTGGTAAACTGGTGCCAGTTCTTTTAAAAGACATCATCAGTAACCGCATGCAAAACCACAGTATCTTAATCTGGTCTACATCAGGAAGGCCTGGGGAATGAGGATAGGGATACTTGACTTAAACCATCTTTTGTTGGAAGATGGGAAAAACTTAATATATCCGTATTATAGAATGTTTAATGTTTCTGATTCCTTGCAGACTTTTAGTGTTCAGTAATAGGTTTGTAAGGTAACTTGTCTGTTACCAATCAAAATGGTGAGGTGATCACTGGTATAACCTACTCTTCTAATACTTGCAATGTAGACAGGCCTCTGGTGTTTCTTATAATGAACTTTTTATTTTGCCCTAAAAGATGCTTGAACTTCTAAGCTTATTTTGAGCTTCACTAGTAATGTGGACCTTTTATGATACTCAGATATTGCAGATATGATTTCTTCATGATTTAAAATTGGAACATAATGATACAACCACAAAGTGAGCTAGCTCTGGCTGGAAAATAGTCATTGATTCTATAGTAAATGTTGTTTTTATTTACCTGTTGGAAAGAACTGTTGTTCTATTGTAAATGTACTTGGATTACTGAAATGTGTAGAGTCACTTGAAAGTATGTATTAATATTTTTCCTGACGTAGCAAATCTGCTAACCTAAGTTTTAAGGGGAATAACTTTTCATTTTAGTCTGATATGATGCATTAATCTAGCAATAGCTACTGCTTATAAGCCTATGAGGCATGTAAATGTTCTGGCCTCAGATGCTGTAATTCAGCTTTGAAATACTGAAGTGCACTCTAGTTTATTGGTATGATACTTGTCTTCTAATACCTGAGAATGCTGTTATTCCCCAGTTCTGAGGTACTTTAGAAGTTCTTACAAATCTGTCATAAAGGATCAGGTCTGAATTCCACAGCTTCAACTCATTTTTATTTCTGGTTAGAGTAATCTGTTCTTGACTTGCATACAATTTCAATATTGTACACATAAGATACATATTCTTTACAGCCTGCAGTCTGATGAACTGTAAATCTGTTTAGAACATAACATCAAAGAAAAGGGAGATTTGAAAAAATAAGAGAATGTTATGAACCAAATGCTTACCACCAATGTAGCCTCACAGTAAGAGGATGCATGACAAATTGTCCATTTACACAAGTGACCTTATGTTTGGTTTTGTTCTTAGCCTGTCTTTTAAAATGCTCTGGACATGGACACTGTGACCCCATAACAAAGCGCTGCATTTGCTACCAGCTGTGGATGGAAAACTTGATTCATCGTTATCTAAGTGATGGAGAGAGTAATTGTGGTGAGTTTGGGTGTTACAGAATGTATTTCAAGAATAACTCATCATCTTGTGAGACTGTTGATTATTTGCTTTCAGAAGGGAGATTACTTCGGAAGTAGATGCCGAGGGAAGACTAACACAGTCTTTGTTTTCCAGCCGAGCAATGTCTTTCTGTATAAATATGTCTTGAAATTATGTCTTTACAGTAGTAGCCAATATTTAAAATATTCTAAAAGCTTAAACTATTTAAAGTACCACTATTTGAGGAAAAAAGCATGCAAACTTTGTCATAGGGGTAGATCTTGTGACAATTTGGGGCCAGTTGGGAGGGTTGTTGAATAGTGTGGGCATTGCAAAGCTTTTTGAGTAGTATTCATCTGGTTGTTGCAAAGCTGAAAAAGAGGCAACATCTTAAATTGGTTTAGTGGGTGGTTGATGCTTCTGTGCCAGAAGTATGATCTGACTTAAGTAAAGAAAACGCTAGTGTTCTGGGCTAACCAGTGTAGTCACCTTTAATACCTCAGCTTTTTAGAATGATTAATTTCACAGTTTCTTTCAGTTTGCCTATTGCACTCGGGAAATGAAATTTAGTTTCACCAGCTTAATTGTGTTTGTATTCTGTGGCACTCCTAACATATCAGCTAATCCTCTCTATTTCAAATATTTAATAGTTCTAATTTAACTAAATTGGTCTTCTACTTAAGTTGAAATAAAGTACTCTTAGTACTGTGCAGGCTTGGAGACATTTACTTAGCAGTGCACTAGTCTTCAAGTAAATCTGTAAACATTTGAGGAGCTTGCTACAAGCCATTAAGTAACAATAGGCCATGTGTCTGTCTGATGAGTGAAGACTAATTGACCAACCAAAATGGGACAGTCAGTTTTAAGCCTGAGGCTGGGACCTCCTACAGCCTTGCCCTAATGCTATGTTGTTCTGTAGTATCAACACCACTGAAATAGCATACGTATGGTGGAGTTCAGTCTTGCACATCTCTCTGTATCCTTCTCATGTTTTCATGGATTTACAAATGTAACCATGCAGGTAGAAGGTTCTCTCTAATCATCTGCTCTTTTAAAGCACTACTGAAATGCCAGCCCTAGAGTACACCTATGTTTATTTCAGTTAGACAACTGAGGTGCTAAGCATTCCCTCTTAAGTTCCCACATAGACTTCAGGTATCTTGGAATGGTAGAAGGTATTGGAGTGGAAGAAGATTTTTGAAAGGGCACTTTTGGTCTAGAAACCTAAGAATTTTTAGGAATTCTTCTGAGAATGTGAAGGTGCTAAGTTCTCCTAAGCTCCTGTTGCCACTCCCCATTCCTCAGGATTGGCTATTATAATAGACTTGTATTAGAAATTATCTCATTCTTATTATTTTACAAAGTACTGTTGTATTTCTTTTTTCAGAGTGGAGTATACTCTATGTCACTGTATCTGTTTTTATTTTGGTTGTGGTCATGGTAGGGCTTGCCTGGTTCTGCATCTGCTGCTGCAAAAGGTATGTGATTTGTGTTGGGTTTTTTTAATCGGGTATATGCAAAAACTACACACAACTGCCCCATTTTAATCCAGCCCTTAGCACTAAACCACTGAACTCTTTTTTCAGACATGTGAGGAGCTTCCAGTACCTATTTCTTTGTAGACATATTTTTATTGAAAAAAGGAGTATCCATTCATGCCTCTGTGCTCTTCTGCATTTTGAAAAACAAAAAGCCGATATTGGAGTATCCTTCATATTATGAGATAATTTACTTGAAATGTTGAGAGTATACTGCAGCTCTTCATGGTCTCCCACTGAGCCTTCCAGGTACTCCACACTAAAAAAAAAAAAAAAGAGGCACACCCTGAAAGTCACTGTTCTAGGAGTATTCTAGGTCATAGGAAGGGAGATTGCTCCCAACCTGGTGTTTCCCTTAGACAGGAAGGGTGGACATGGGAGTGCAACTGGCTGACAGGCAAGGAATACTGCTGAGATCTCAGCCACTCTTTTCTTAAACAGTTTTGCCTGACACTGTCATTTTCCTCTGTCCTCCCCACCCAGTCTTCCTTACTGAGCTGATAAATTCTCTTTCAAGTGACAAGCCCCTGCAAGTTCTGTTGCTAGAGGAAGTGCTCTTGCTGCTGCTTAAAAAGCCCAGTAAATAGATGGCTTGTTCAGGTGTTAGCAAGTATGAAAGGCTGTCAAAATATTTCTGGATTTTCACTTTTTTCTAGGGTTTTGCAGTATGTAAAGGATGCTTTTTAAAATGCATAAGAGTTGATACAGGTTTCCTTTTTGTGGTTGAAGGAACAATGTTGTCATTAGAAAGGTTTAAATAGAAGCGTCTTCTGTTTTACCCCCACAGTGTAGGGTGGAGCCTCACAGGCTTGTGTGATTTGATGAGAAAGGGATTATTTATGGAAAAGTTGTGGGTTGTCCATCTCTGGCAGTGTTCAAGACCAGCTTGGACGGGGCTTGGAGCAACCTGGTCTGGTGGAAGGTGTCTGTGGCTGGGGTTGGAACTAGATGACCTTTAAGGTTCCTTCCAAACCGAACCATTCTATGAATCTGTTATTTCAGCTGCTTCTGTCCTGTGGCTTCACGTGTCTTGTGCCAGAGGGTGATTGCTGTTTGGTACAAATAAGTGTGGGGAAAAAAAAAAAAAATAAAAAAAATAAATGGAAGGAAATGCAGCGCAGAACAGAATGGCAAGAGGTGCCCTTTGCCTTGTGGAAGCTACA
Organism: Psittacus erithacus; assembly: GCA_009867235.2. Lineage (NCBI taxonomy): Eukaryota > Metazoa > Chordata > Aves > Psittaciformes > Psittacidae > Psittacus > Psittacus erithacus. The sequence goes on from WYDI02006963.1 coordinate 41,236, forward strand.
GGAAAGAGAGATAGCCTAATGCAAGATTTGGGTGGAGTTTTGGATGTTTTAAAGCCATTTCTGAATTGCCAAATGAACTCCATTTCTTTTTTTTTTTTTTTTTTTTTTTTTGGACCATGTAGAGGGGAGGCTGAGTAGCTGGCTGTGGCTGTAATGTCAGCTGAGCAGTAGGTGGCTTCTCCACTGTGAACTGTGCAATCTGGGTGGAAGTGCTTCTCCAGACATTGCCAGAGTCAATTCTTGCCTTGACAAAGGGCATGTTCCACCCTCCAAAGCTATGAGAGAGAATGCTTGAAAAATACCTGAAGTGTGAGCATATTCTAGGAGGTGTCTCCTTGGTTTCACATATGAGTGTCTTTATTTCTACCATGAAATCCTTTGTTCCCTCTTGATCCAATACAACAAACAGTTCTGTATCTGTTCCTTTAGCTTCAGGACTTTTCCTTCTGTGTTAATGGGAAGATGAGTAGCTCCTGCAAATAGCTGTTGCTTAACACAGAGATGATGATCTTTGCAGCATTGTAGAAATAGATGCTGGGGGAGGATTTAAATAAAGAAAAAGTGAGAATTTGCCTACAAACCAGTATGGCTTTGTCACTGCGTGTTTCTATATGAGAGAGCCAACTTCCATTATTGTTTGGTTTTCTTTGTAAGCATAACCAGACAAGCACCAGTTCTGTCAGTTAAAAAGAAAAGTGGGGGTGGGAACATCTAACCAGTTCTTATGGAAATTTTATTTGAAAACAAATGTATGTCTACCTTGTGTCTAGCTACTATATTGACATTGAACGAACTGAACCCTGTGGCCTAGGAAAGCAAGTCAATCTTTCTTGCTTTCTTCATCTTTTTAAATCAGAGAAAATCAATCTAGACCAGAGAATATAATTTTACAGCTGCTTTATACAGGTATATGCTGGAACACGTCTTTAAATGCAGGTGAGAAAGTACGATGAGGTTCTGTATATTGGGGTACATAGTTACGTTTATGGAAAGAGAGGACAGCAGGTTTATGTGTGTACATGAGAACCAAATGTCTTTCCGGTACGTATCTTTCAGCAGAAAGAGAACGAAGATAAGAAAGAAAACAAAATATACCATCCTAGATAACATAGATGAGCAGGAGAGAATGGAGCTACGACCCAAATATGGTAAGTGCTTTCTGTTTCAGCTGAGAGTTTATCCACCAAGCTTACAGTCAATGTGTGTGAACTGACACCTGCAGTCAGGAGGAGCCCAGAAACTGATCTACAAATTTGGGAATGGCAGAGGCAAGCATGGAGAATTAAATGCTTGAGGGAGTATCCGATTCATTTTTCATGAGGCCTTGGACTCAGCCACTGCTCTGAGCTGCCTCGTTAACCTCAGTTTAGAACATCTAATTGTCCTACAGACTTTCTCCATGTAAACCCTTCCTCCCTTGCACACACTTTAATTTTGAGCTGGTTTTATTGCTGTGCAGCTGTTCCCTCTTGGCCCAGAAGCATCCTGTTAAATATCAGCAGACTTTAACTGCTGTCCTCTTTTCACATGTATTTTTTTATTTACCGGAGTTTCATTTATTAGCAGGGGAAACAAAATCACCCTGAGAAGCTGCTGTCCTAAAAAGACAAACAATGTTTCTTTAAAAATCCTGACCTTTCATTGCTGCTTGTGTTAATCAGATAGTTCAGTGGACAGATTAATTTCCAGATTCAAGCTATAAAAAGTACATAGGCTATGTACCAAGATATCTAATTGGTTGAAATTTAACGCATATACTCACATTTCAGAGCTATAAACTGATGGGCCTTCAGTGAAGTCAGAGGAGTATCTGTCCGATACCTCCTAGGCCAGTTTTTATGTTGATGGTAGCAATGGAGCACACTATTATGCTGTATTGAAAAGAATGTTTTCACTTGTACTTCATATCAGAGCAGAAGAGAGGATGGTCAGTTGTTACTTTAAAGTTAAACCTTTCTAATGAGCTTGTTTTACTTTTTTTATTGTCAGGTATAAAGCACAGAAGTACAGAACACAACTCCAGTCTGATGGTCTCCGAATCAGAGTTTGACAGTGATCAGGACACTATCTTCAGTAGAGAAAAGATTGAAAGAGAGAATCCGAAGACCCTCATGAATGGATCCATCAGAAATGGGGTTTCCTTCAACTACAGCTCCAAAGACAGATAACTGAATGAGGGTAAAAGCACAGAATACACTGGTCCAACACATCTGAAACATGTTGGCCCATCTGTTTTTCCAGAACCAAAAGCTTCCTAAAATATCGACTAATTGCAGATTGAAAGGGGAAATTCCTGGCACGGTTAAGGAAAGAAAGGAGGAGGGACTAGATGGTCAGCTAACTCCTCTTGTCACCATTACAGGAACAAGGCAGAGCACATCTTACTTCTTGCATGTTCCATGCTGAATGTTTGTTTAAACTTCAGAAGGCCCTTTTATCTGTATCACTGCTACAGACTAGCCAGGGCTGCTATGGAACTAACAATGGTAACTGAGATACATAAAGATTCATGTACTGTGCTCCTGTCTTTTTCTCTCAGAGAAGCAGTGTGATTATGATCCTGACCTAAACCAGCAAAAGCCAATACAGATAAATTCCCTAACAACTATAGAGAGCAATATGTGATTACAGGCTCCATCTTTGTTTTCAGTTTAGGTTGAGAACACCAAGACAGAGCATTTTTAATGCGTTGTATTTATATCTGACTGTGCTTTGTGACTTCCTTTTCTAGGGTAGTGCTCATCAGATGGAAATGTCTTGTTTTCAAAGAAAGCTTACACTTCGTAGTACACTTAATCAGCTGTAACGTGATACATCTGTGTCCTGTAGGATGCAATGTTCCCTGTATTTACATAAAAAATGTGATGCCTGCAGGGAAGTCCAGCTGTCCCAGTTGCTTCTGTATTGATGAAGGTGCTTTGGCTTTCTGGTATCTGTCACATCCAGCTAGGAAATAGTAACAGAAAGGCAGGAAGGACTCAGTGTAATGCACCTTCAGAAGCATTTTGAGCATCCCAAACAACGTTTTGCTTAGAGAGCACTTCTAAAGAGCTCTGGACCTTCTAAGACTGGACCATCAGCTGAGACAAGTTTGCATCTGTCAGACCTCACTGCTCAATTAAACAATGTGCCACCCATTTGTGTACTGAAATGCTTGTGGTGAAACACCCTACATGGAGCAGGAGATTCAACACCTACATTCATTGTCATGAGAATTGGTACTGGGAAAGGTTTTAGCTTGAACATTAGGTTGTTTTACTTTTTCCTCAGTGGCTATGCAGCAACTAGATATGTTGGCCTAAAGAGATCCCTTTAGGTGCTTGGAAGGGTAGGTATATTGGAGTTCCAATGTTCACAATCTGGAAAATTTCTTTACAGTATAATTTTTAGGCTTTAAAGCCATGCCCCCAGTACTGTTCTTGAAATCTCAAACTGAAGACCTGGCTTTTGTACATAAGCCTCGCTGGGGGTGTCTGTGTCAGTGGGACTGAGTCAGCCTTTACTGGGGTTCCTTTACTGACATGCTGGAGTCTTAGGCTGAGCTGGAGGAACAATATATTCTGATGGAGAAAACATTCTCTGGGAGCATTTTGGACAGTTTTTTTGGTTTTGTTTTAACACCTTTTTTTTTTTTTTTTTTAAGTTAAATCTTCTTGTGGAGCATCCGTTAACGGAGAAGAATGGAAGAGTATAGAGATCATGGGGAGCAGATGAGAAAGGTCAGGTAGGGGACATAGGTCACCTCATCATAAGGAATAATTTGGTAGAGAATTTTGGGTCTTTCTCCATCCTTTTGTAGAAGTCTGGCACAACAGATTAGTTGGGTTAAACACTGTGGCTTCTGTGCTTCATTTGTTAATAAAAGTTGGGGAAAAGAAACTGTCTTGGTTGGAAGGAATCAGTAGTCAATAGTTGCAGCAACATGGCGTGCTCATAACTGGTTTCATACTTTTGATTCTCAAACGCAGCCAGCAGAAGTCCCTAAGGCTATTAAAATAGATAGATACTGAAGAGTATCTTTCCTGTGCCCAGCCCTGCATTTGTCTGGAGACCTGAGTGTGGTTGCAGGAGTCATAGTGGTGGGAGAAGCTGTGAAGAGCTAAAAAAGGCTATTGCAAGTGTTTTCGATGTTTTTTCCTATGCCCAGCAAGATGGAGTATAAATGGTGTGATTCGCTTTCTTCAGAAGCCAAGTTTTAACTCTGTGTATGTGTTTATTGAAAAAAAATCCAACTTTATTTCACTCTCCCCCTTCGTGAGTCTGTGAGTGTATATATATTTCTAAATAACTTGGTCAATAAAATCAAGGTCAGCTTTTTATGTCTTTCAGTTTCTGCTCCAAATGTGTTAACTTAATACAGAGTTTATTTTTAAGCATTCCTGAAGAAAGTTAAGGCCCACTCAAAGCACTAATTTTGTTTTCTTTTTCAAATTGGAATGGTGGGCTTAATCCATTCTGCACAAATTCCCAAAATGTTCTAGAAGGAATTACACTTCTGGAAACATGTGTTTTAAACAAAAGTTGTATAAGGAATTACAACTGGTTTTTTGGCCACGCTGCTATTAATGCTTCTGCTAAATACTGTATCCAGTGTGCCTTTATCTATAAACTTACCTTTTAGGACATGTCGGTGTAGTCAGGAGCATCCTTCAGTTTTGTGAGGTCTGTCATTTGTGCTCTGGGTTTATTTTATGTTTCTAAAGCTGGTGCTGAAGCCTAGTATGTTGTTCTTTCAAGAAAAACAAACTAAAGGCAGATTCTTTAGTAAAGCAATGACTGGAATCATAAACCTGCTTTCCTCAATGCTGCAGAATTCCTTGGGCTATTCCTCCTCACACACAAACACACTGCGGACTCAGGTCTTTGGATTGGTGGTAAGCTCATGTGCCATGATAAAGTACTCATGATTTGGCTATTTCTCGCTTCAGCAAATCAGAAACATTAAACCGATTTCATATGCCTAAGGCCCTAGTAAGTGCAAGTTGCTTACTAAATTCTGTTCTCTAGATGATGCTTTGACATCTTTGTTGCTAACAATGTTTTAATTGTGTTTTAGTTATGTTTTGAAAGTTGAATATGGTTTAAAGTTTTGAGTTGCTTCTAATTCTACTAGTTTGATCTTTCATGTCCTTGGAAGGGAGGGGTCATTCTTCTTACATAAGATCAAGCTTGCTCTTAATATGAAACTTGCACAGAAGTTGAAAATAATAGTTTCTGGCTTTGTGAATTTGTGATGTCATATTTGTGTCACTGGGCCAAGCATCATTTTGTCAGACCTTTAGGAGAGATTATAGCAAACCTTGATTCAGTATAATTTTCATTTCTAGAACTGTTGCTTTCTTATAGAATAGTTAGGGTTGGAAAGGACCTTAAGATCATCTAGCTCCAGCCTCCCTGCCATGGGCAGGGACACCTCACACTAAACCGTGTCACCCAAGGCTCTGTCCAGCCTGGCCTTGAACACTGCCATGGATGGAGCATTCACAACTTCCTTGGGCAACCCATTCCAGTGCCTCACCACCCTTACAGTAAAGAACTTCTTCCTTA
>WYDI02006965.1:14767-30331 GCA_009867235.2 Psittacus erithacus
CTAAGTCCACCCCTCGATCATGAGTCCATCTGTATGTTGCATCTCTGCCCTGAGGGCCTGAAGTGTCATGGGCCCACGAGGCTCAAATTAATTCACCTTTCCCTTCAGCAGTTTCTGCAGCTTGTCGTTGAGGACTTCATACAGCTGCCTTCCATCTCTGATGCTTCTAAAGCACTGGAGGGTCCCAGTGGACTAGATACTTGCTCACACAGCCTGCCACTCATGACTGCCCAGCCTTGGGGAAAATCTCTTGGTCCTCCTATATCGTTGCCAGTTGCTTTGCTTCCAACGCATGCCGAAATATTCAATCTCATTTCTACAATGAAAGGCATCTTCTGGCTAGAGCTGCAGAGCCTTTGTTTCAGGGATCAAAAGTGGTGCACTGATATTTCTAGATGCTGTCCATCCATAGGTCTTGCCTACTGATTTCTACCTTCTTGCTGTTCTACAGACACAGTGATTCAGTAAAGTGCAGAGGTTCTACGGACTGGAATAAAAGCCCTAGGTACAAAAGGATCTGGAAGTTTGAAAACACACGATTGGAGACAGATTGGAGACAGAAGTCTTCCACCTCTCCTGCACTGCACTGTTTGAACTTAGGCAGGTCAGTGCTCACCTTTGTGTCTCTGAATGGGGATAAAAGTAATCCATCTGTGGTGTTACTTGTTGAAATGTTTACACAAACTACAGAGATATTTTCTTGGTTTAGATCAACCATGCCTACATATAGAGGTCTACCCCTGTCCTAAACTCCCATCACTGAAATTAGTTTAAATTGTTGTATTACTCAAAACCACAGATTCCTCTCAAAGAAATGTAATTTGCCGCTTCTTTTCATGGTGTAAATCCTTCACAATAATATTGCCCTATTTGAATGAAGAAAAGCCCTCATGCTGTGAATCAACTGTCTTAGGGTGGACCATCACATAAGAATGATTTCTTTAAGAAGATCATTCTAGAACCTTGAGCTCCTTCACTTTAACTCATCACAATTTCCCCTGTTGTACCTCCAGAATTAATCTTTTTTTTTTTTTCCCTAGAGCTTTCTGTCTTGCTTCAATGCACTAGAAAGGGAATTAGTAGAAAATGATTTATGGATTCTTTATGTACTTAAGATGCCTCCTCAGGTTCCTGGTATCATTCATGATTGAATTAGTCACTTCTCCACATAAACCATCTGTCCTTGTGGTAACAATGAGCATGGGCTTCACCCCTCCTGACCACATCTCTGACTTGCCGCATCAGTGCAGCAGACAGCACATGTTCACTCTGCTTTGCTGAGACCACCCCTCTAAACTGCTGCATTGTATTGCAGAATAATTGCCCACTTCTTTCCATCTGATTTCTCCTTTTGACAACCTGTATCCTGCAGTGACTGTCTGCATTGTTTGATCTTCTGGTATCTGTTTCCAGCCCTAAAATTGAACCAACGTGCACAAACCATAGATCTGTCTTGGTCCCCCTGAAGCTGGTAGTTATGTAAAAAAGCTTGGTGGCTCAAAGGCAGGAAAAGCAGCCACCAGTTCTGTCCTTTACAACACCATGCTCCTTGGCATGCCTGCTTGTTGGTCTGTGAAGTGCGACATGCACATGTGCCATTGTACTGTAGGCTCTGCTTGCTCTGTCAGATCAGTTTTGCTCCCAGAAATATAACATCTACTATATTTTATCTTGCTAGACTAGGAAGAGCTTCCGACTTCATTCTCTTTTATCCCTTGCATTCTTTTTTGCTCCACAGGATATCAAAGTACTGACTGGACCTCAAACATGACACCTTTACTACCATCATGATCACTTCAGGTTTCTCTTTGGCCATGCTGGTATCTGCAAAGGTTACTTTCTTATCCCCTGTCATCCTAGCCACATTTCTGTACTTTCTATCTCTCTTCTTCACCAGTTTTCATTTTCACTGCATTGAATTCAACCATGTCCCCCAGTTTTAAGTCTTTTCAGCCGTGCTTTTGGCTTTTTCTCAATGCTATCAGCTCCTGAGCAAAGCCTAGAGCCTTGCCTGAGTTCCTTTTTTTGTATGTTTTTTTCACATAATTGTGTGTGAATGCTTAATAATGCCAAGAATACCTTTCTCCTTTATTTTTAGTTATACTTTCATTCTCCAAAAGCTCATTGATGAATACCATCACATATAATTGCTTTTAGTTAACAAATTGAAATGTGGTAAAAAGCACTAAGGGAACCCCCATTGTCTTTTCTCTGTGTTGACTACTGAATTGCTATGTGCTTTTTCAGCTTTTTCTTGGCTCTCTTCCAATCCTTTCCCCTGACCATTCTCTTTCAGTTTTGGGGCACTGTAAAATATCTGACAACAAAAGTGATGTGTCTGCTCTGTAAGAGGATTCTAGCCTCAACATTATTAAAAAAGCTCTAATATCCTCTTTGCAGAGCTCATAAAGAACTGCCTGATGCCTTTTTGCAGAGCATTTTGTCTGGAATGTCTGAGGAACACTCGCTGTATTCTTCAGTTCATCGCTGTAATTTTAACTTCGTATAATTTCTTGGGCTTCAGTCCCACAAGGTACTAATTATTCTTACTCTTCCTCCTCAAAATGTGTTTTCTTACTTCTTGAGTGTGGCTTTTCTTTTCATTACTTCTGTTACAGCACTATGTTCCCATTTAAATCCTTCTCCTTTAGTATCTATGTCTTTTTATTAAAAAAACCTAATGATGTTCCTTCATTTTTGTAATATGTGAATTTATATGCAGTATCTTATTTCTTGACTTTTCATGTGTCTCAAATTCTTGATGTTAGTGTAATAGGAAAAACACCTCTGTCGTGGTTTAAACCCAGTTGATAACTCAGCATCATGCAGCCACTCACTCACCTCCTTGCCCCGGGCAGGATGGGGAGGAGAATCAAAAGAATGTAAACCCCACGGGTTGAGATAAGAACAGTACAGTAACTAAGGTATAACACAAACCACTGCTGCTGCCACCAATAATAATAATGATGATAAGGGAAACAACAAGGGGAGGAGAATATAAAGGGGAAAAGGAAGAAAACAATAATTGCAAGTGATGCATAATACAACTGCTCACCACCTCCTGATACCCAGCCTGACCAGAGCAGCGATATGGGCCCTGTGGGTAACACCTCCCAGTTTATATACTGGGCATGACGTGCTATGGTATGGAATATCCCTTTGGCTAGATTGGGTCCGGTTTCCTGTCTCTGCTTCCTCCCAGCTTCTTGTGCCCCTCCTCACTGGCAAAGCATGAGAGGATGAAAAGTCCTTGATCAGGGTAAGTGCTACTGAGCAAGAACTAAAACCTCAGTGAGTTATCAGCATTATTCTCAGACTAAAGCGAAAACACAGCACTGCACCAGCTACTAGGGAGAAAAAAACCCAAACCTATTACAGCTGAAATCTTTATATCCCTGTACTTGCATACGTCAAACCTGCAGAGTCATTCGGTAGAATTAATCGTGCGGACTAAATGCCCTGATGTACCCAGAGTGTGTATAAGGGCTTCATCCTGCATAAATCTTTTGTTTTCTTCTCATTTCAGGAATAGTCATAGAGCAGCTTTCAGGTTGGTGCCTCTGCCAGTGTGTCCATTTCATGGGCATTTAATTCCCAGTTTCACATTCCTGTATATTTGACATTTATTTCTGTGTGGTTATCCTAGATGTGCACCACCCTCTCTCAGACCTGATTCCTATTTCATCCAGGAAATCTCTCTAATAGCTTCTTATCTCATATTACCTTACAAGGAAATATGTAAGGGTCTGCAAAAATAAACCCAAATACTGCTGTGTTGAAACGCACATACATTCACCTCTTGCACATTACTTATTCTGCTGCCATTCCTGAGAGCTAAAAACCTGGAAACTTTGTCTTTAGTGTCCTGACAGGACAAAGCTTGGTGTGGGAGTGTAAGATGGCTAACTTTACTTTTTTATTTCCCCAATAAATACTTCAGACTAAAAGCGAAGACAATAGGGGCAGGAATGTGCCATATGAAAGGGTATGTGCAATAAGCTACAACCTTATTTTCTAAAACTTGATTTCCTTAATAACTACTGAGTCTCACTAACTTGTAGAAACTATTTGCGAGGCTCCTGTCCTGTCATTTGTAAGCTGAAAGTGCTTTATAAGCAAATGTACTTACTTACAAAGTAAGCATGAGTTGCTGACTCCTTTGGTGTCCTTTTTCCCATGTATGTCCTCGTATTCAAAAAGTATTTCTCAGTTAGTTTTGACTGAAAATACACAACTGGTGACAAAGATAACCACTGAACTTTGCAAGAACCCACTTGCAAGGTCTGTTTTCATGGCTTGCTCTTCTGTGGGCAGTGATGCACTGCAGTGAAAAATACTAGTCTTCCCATTTCGCAGGTGGAGAAACTGACATAGAAGAGTTACAAGAAGAAATGAGGTGAGCTGGGTAGGACTGATTAACAGTTAGCTGACTGACATGACTACTTTCTAGTCATGCCTGTGCCACACAGCAGAGTATAGGGCAGTCACAGGGAAAAGAAAGAGGATTCAGAAGCCCAAACTGAATATAACCAGTCCAGCAACGCTAGGCTGCCCTTGGGTTTTTGGCTTCTTCATGCCATGTATTATTTATATGCTCTGTAATCTTTCAGATTCATGCCCAAGAAGCAGCACAGCTTTCCAGCTTCAGTCAGAGCTCAGCCACTGCTCTAATCTCTCACAGCTGTGGTGAGGGGAATGGATTATCTACCGTAAATTAGAGAGCCGGCCTACATATTTAGCTAAAATCCTTAGCAAAGCTTCTCCACAGCCTACAAGTTGATGTAAGTGCAAGTTGATTAAAAAATATGCCCTCTATCTTACAGAAAAGGTTGCAGAGTCTTATGCTGTGTGTTCCCCCATATGTGCCGCAGCTTTCATGAACCAAAAACCACTTCACAAAGGCGTGTTCTTTAGCAGTTAATTCTGGATGTGTTTTTTCAATCGAGCATCTAGCAGAAGACCATACAGGGAGCTGAACAATGCTATTTAAAGCACAAGCCCTTAGCCATCGGGGCCTCCTAAAAGCCAGCAAAACTGCAGAAATACAAGCTGGCTGGAAAAAGGGTTTGATAGCTCTTACTTGCAGAGCCTTCAGCTTGGGCCCAATTTCCCATCCGCTTGCAGATAAAATATTTGAAACTACTTGAACTCGTATCACTGCTGTGCTGTGATCCTTTTGCACCAGCAACCCAGGTGCGGCACCAAGTGTGCATCAGTATTGAGTACAGGTTTGGGGAAGCAGCAGCATTAGAAACCCACAGCTGGGGTGGAAGTGGTGCACAGTGGTCCATTGCAATTATCTGCTCTAGTGTGGCCCCATCTGTTACCTAAATGCTGGCTAAGTATTTTTATGTCTGTTTTAGTGATATCCCAGGTATTTCAGTCTCCGCTTCCACAATGTGCATTACTGCCTGGAACACTTAATTGAGGTTAGTACTCTCATAATCCTTTGCCAGCTCTGCTGTTGGTTTGAATGTATGTCAATGTAACATTCTTATTTTAGATGTCTTTCAGAATACATGACATGTTTTGTTTGGCTTATTGTGATTTTTTAACGTTAGATGGGTAACCCTCATCCTTCAATTTATTTATTAGCAGTGCAATCTCTGCAAACCCAGAGTAGCAATTAACTGACTGCCATTTTTCCTTGTGAAAACTTAGTATGTCTCCTGTCCTTTGGTGCAGCATTCCTGGGATTTCATGATCCTGTTTCCTCTTCCACTTGGGTATCTACGTTGTTGGAATTTAAACCATGAAAGCATAATTGCAAGCAACTTGTTGCTAGCCTGGTTGCAATTTCTCTTATGCTTTGTAGCTTAATAGCTACATGGTTGAATTGGTTGCTCCTCATCCATTAGTAATAGAGATAGACCTTTCAGGTAATGAAACGATTCACAAGGCCCCTGGCCAGCCATTTATAAGCTGGAAGGCTGACAAACTGCATTTTTAGCTACCTGAGGTATTTGACTATTGCATTCTTTCCTCCAAAGACCAGAAAAAATCTCTTTGCAGAAAATTAGATGAATCAGGAATCCTGAATAGGTTTAGAAGGAATGTCACGAAACGTATGTTCCCATAAATGGCAGTGACTTCTCAATTGGGAAGAGGTGTTCTAATGACTGTTTTCAATTTCTCTGAATGACTTTGTTCAACATACATCCTGTAAAAAACCTCAGTTTTCTGCTGATGAATTACATTCTTTGGTGTTCACCTTTGTGGAACTCATCTCCGTCAGTTCTTGTGCTCTCTCTTAGGATTATTTAGACCATTTGAAAAAGTTATTTAATCATCAGTAATTCTTCAAAAGTTATACAGTTATTGATGGAAACACCTGAGGAACAGAGTCAATGTTACATCTACAAGAAGTATATTAGGGGTAGCTACTTAAAAGGCAGATATTTTTCTAGGTGAAATTACAAAACTTGTGTTGGTGCGCTATGGTATTTGTTTGAATGACCTTGCTTCACTTCCAGTTCTGGGAAGTTATTGCAAGAAAAAATTTCACAATTGCCGTTGGACAAATTAGCACTTGATATATAAGGTCTTTGTTGACGCTTTTAACCTGCATACCTTGGTGAGGGAAAAAGTTTCAGTGAATTCAACTTCCTGAGTTTGGAAGATGAATATATTCTACTCTGAATTTGCAGTGGAGAAAGAAAGGCACAGTTGCTACAGGTAAAATGCAGGATAATGAGTTTGTAAGGTTTAACTGCTTATAGTTTTCTGACCTCCTGCCACTGTATTGCCCTAATGTTTCCTGGGAATGGATTTGGAGACAAAATTTGCAGCCCACAAGCCCTGTATTTAGTCAGTGCTTCTTGTCAGAATTGCATTTTCTACCAAGCAGTCACAGCTCAGTCATCCAGGAAGACTAAAAGCATCATCTTTTAGCTTTTACTTCCTCAGCTTCCACTGTCTGGAGGTCTTGCGGGCTACATAATAAAATGCCTTTATACCTTTTGGTCTGCAGAGTGAAGGAGGAGATCTCATCAGTACTGTTCTTTCATTTGAGCATGTAGATGTTATTCTTTCACACATTTTCCGAATCTCAGTGTCAGGTGGGAATTGCTGCCCTTTCTGTGGGAGTTCTTGCTTTGTTCATTGTATGTCTCTAGTAAGTGCTACAGCTGCACTGCAATCTTGTTTGGGTTTGCTTCTCAGCTGATGATGTCCATGTTGTATTGTGCCGCCTTCCAACAGAGATACTTTTGCAGAAATTATTACTGGACCTATCAAAAATCATAGTATCTATAAGCCAAGTAAATCACGTAAATTTCAAGGTCTGTCACAAATGGGTGCCCTTTTTAAGGCAACCACTTTCATTGTGCACTAATAATTTAAGAAGGTACTGTGACAACTGGAGTTCCCACACTGAAATTTTCAGGAGAACAAGATTGCCAATGGTAATTTCTTGTTTGTCTCTGAGCAAGCCTGAGACTGGACTTCTGGGGGACTTTCTGCACTCCCTGTTATTCACAGCCTGTCCTGTGATACCCATCTAAAAAATTCAGAAATATTGAAGCAATAACGTTTCTGCTTATTACAGAAGTCAGGGTTGTTTGAAACTTTATAGGAAAAAGTTCACCCTTAACTTGTACTGAGCTCTACTTACAGCCAAGTCTGGGCCTGCAAACAAAATGTAGAATTAGGGTGGTGTGGGGTTGACATTCCAGGAATCTTTTCCAGTTGCTTCCTGCATCCTTCATGTTTTGGAGAAACATTGGTCCAGCGTCCATCAGTCTGGCAGACATATGTGTCCTCAGAGAGCTAACATGATGGTCAAAGAAAGGACGTGGTACTCTCGCTGGTATGCAAAAGCATAAATTTCTGTAGTTTTTTATAGCTATGGTTTTTGTCTATGAGTTTGGTTTTGCTTATGATTAATGGATACCTTTTTAAAGGATATCTTTTGCAACTAAATAGGACCTGCAGAATAAAATTAAGTAGATTATCAAGAAATGGAGAAAGGAACTGCTGTTTCTTTCTAAAAGCAACTTGAAAATGGGGATGATCAGATGACCACTGCCAAGAGCAGTGTTTTCTGTTTTAAGTAATTCAACTGTGGTTTACTTGAATAGTGGTTGGGTGTTTTGTTTTGTTTTTTAATCTTTTAACTTCAGAGTAGAGAAGGTTCCTAGTGCTGTGATAGAAATTTACTGCAATAGGACAATGACTTGTTCATGTGACCTTGCTGATTTTTTTTTTTCCTCCCTATCTCCAGATGTAAAATGTCCACTGAAAGTAAAAAGATTCATTCAGACAAGGCACTGACTAAAGCTGCTCATTCTACAAAAGAATAAACACTAGCACTAATTAAAAACTAAGCAGTTGTTATTAATGGCTTTATAGGGATTTACTTTTTCTTCTAATTTTAATCTTAAAACCATGCTCTTCAGAAGATTGCAAAAATATAATGAATCTGCATTGGATCTGTGCAGGATCCAGGCTCTGCCTCCCAACAGTGCTGAAAGTGGACTCTAAGGAAAAAGGGTGGAAATAGGGAGACAACTACACAACATTTCAGCCTTTTTGTTTTACTTCCTGCACTCTGTGCTGTCCAAGCATTTGGCCTTTCCCATTCTCATGTTGCTGAGTTAGAAATGGTCTCTGCATACTTAGTGTAGCTCAGTGGATTTTTTCTCCACTAACCTGCAAGGACTCCCCTTCAATATATATAAATCATTATGGTCCATATTGTACTGTGGCGAGCAGTTCCACAGTGTAACCACCTAGGTTTGCCACAAATCTCTTAGCTTTGCTTGCTGATCCCCGGTTCTTTCTGAAGGGGATAGGGACTAACCTGTCTGCTCAGATATACTCTAGAACAAACTGTTTTATAAGGATCTGAACTGGTATGTGAATCATTATTTCACTGTGTAAACCATTATTGATCAAACTGAATTTTGTGTTTGTGTGAAGGGGCATGTGTATATGGTAGCCATACCTGTTAGCAATATTTACCGAAGGAAAGCCCAAAAGAGGATCCTGTTAACTTTTATGAAAACTTGCACAGATTTTAGCTGCTGAGTTAAAAATTTTTGACAAATGTTACCGAAGTTGAGCTGAAGATTTCTTAGGGTGGTGAGCTCCGTCCACTGCATTGCAGCTATTTCTGGTTGCAAACTTAGGTCAAGTGTTGTTGTTTTAGCAATGCTTCTTGCTTTCAGAAGCTCTGCTGGGTCTGTATCTTTGAGAAAAAACACTCAAGAGGTCAGTTGTCAGTATACTCAAATACTGGCTGTGGAGTTATATCTCAGTTGCATGTTTTCTTAAGGTTGGAGTTTGCATTTGAACTAAAACTCTCTTATTGCTATGCAGCTTCCCTCTTTAACGTCACATAGGTGGTGGAGGCTGGGTCTTACCCAGGTCTGTTGTGGACACCTGACAACTGCAAATTCAAGCCTATATCTAGCAGCTTCCAAAGGCAACATGGCGATGCCATGTACTGCTTCTAAACAGACAGCCACTGTATACCTTGGAGTCCTTTTTCCCAGATTCAACTGTGTGGGGACGTGTGGAAACCACCAAATGTATTTTTTGGGGATGGTGGTATTGTTTTAATTCTGTCAGCTCTATGGCTCTGGAAGAATAGACAGGGTGACCCAATGCAATAGATTCTTTTTTTTCCATTAGCTGTAGGATTCAGTTTCCAAATCTAGTAAGGACTTGTGGGCTTGTTTTAGCTCTTGCCAGGAAGGATATTGCCTCTGACTCCCTTTGCCTATTACTAATGAAGCTGCCTGAGGTTTAATGCTCCCTTCTCTGACACGCTTTTTGATGAACTTTTTTTTAACTGTGGAAGCCATATGTTCCTTGTCACACAGAAGACCATTAACCATGCCAGGCTGACTGCCAAGAACCCTGGAGCCAGTGAGGTGCTGTGTCTCTGGAGATGTTTTTCTTTTTCATCTTTTCAGTATCTCCCTGTCTTTTGCAGGGATCTGGCTGTACTTACAGCTGGTTAAACAAAGAGAGCGTAACACAGCTGGAATTCCATCTTCAGCTGCTTTAGGAATAAATCACATCCTGGGCCCCCTTATCAGCACAACTCCATGAATGCTGTTACTGACACAGAACAAATTGCTTTAGCACTGCACCAGACAAGCTGTGGGCAGTGATGTGAACCTGATATGCCCTTGCACAGTCTGTGCTCGAAACCCCTTGAGAATGCACAGAGATTCATCTGAAGGGAGAGAAAAGAAAACCCTTTAAGGCAATTTACTGCTACTACATAGGGTTTGCCCTGAGGTGTTCTTAGTATTTTGTTTACTCTTTTTAAAAAAGAGAAATTAAATGCCTCAGTTCACAGGATTTATTTAATGACCTTCGGACCTTTGGACTCATTGAACAGAGACGGTAGTAGGGTGCTTACTCAGGATTATTTATTAATGAGAAGCCTGTGTCATTTTTTTTTTTTAACAGTGGAGAATTTTAGTATTAGTTATTGTCTATTTTAGAAGAGGATATTTCTGGGTCAGAATGAACTTTGCTATTAAAACTCTCTGGTACCATCCCAACTATTTTGTTTCAAGAAAAATAGAGTTTCTGCACAAGCAGAAAAATTCTCTAACCATTTGACAAAAAACCTATATGAAGTACCACATAAAACCCGTGTACAGAAGACCCACTGAAGACAATAAGATCCCACATGAGCAGAGTAGTTTAGCAGCTTTTATGGCATAATATGGCTTTTGCGCTTGTTCCTGAATGGCTGTCTCCTCAGGTAGGAACATATTCATATCATTCCTAGAAGTGCTCAAGGCCAGGTTGAATGAGGCTTCGAGCAACCTCGTCCAGTGAAAGCTATCCCTGCCCATGGCAGGGAGGTTGGAACTAGATGATCCTAAGGTCATTTCTGACCCAAACTATTCTGTGATCCAATGATTCCATATCAGCTACTTAAAAAAGCATTTCTGGTATTCATATTCTCTGATTTTACAGATTTTGAATTATCTTCAATATATTTCCCACTGAGGAGTGAGAAGCTTCTGTTGTACCTCTTTCCCCCCCCCCCACCCCCTTTTAAGAGTTAGTAAAATAAAAATGTGATGCATGGAGGTAAGCAAATTTTCATGAGTGAATGGATTTCCCTATTGGCATGAAAGCAACTGTTGCTTCTGCAATCGACATGAAGCTCCCGAGGAGAGAAGAGCAAACAATACACTCCCTGTTCTGTCACCTTTCCAAAGCTGTGCGCTCTAAGTCAGAGACTGCTGGTAGGAGCACCCCAGGAACTTTGTCTCCAGGAACCCTGCATTTCCCCAAGCCCAGACTCAGATACAAAACCTGTGAACTGGACTTGTCCCTGCTAGGAGCCTCTGCTATTTCCATGGAAGAAAAATCCTGAGACTGAAAAAATAACCCCTACGTTTGCATGTTAGAAATGCTAATGTTTCAGAAGAGAGACAACAGGGATTTAGTGGAAGCCCCACTAGCCATTATACCAGTATCTTGTTTAACTGCGAGATATGTTTGAAAGGAGACACAATCATCCACACAGGCTGATATAGTCTAAGGATCCTTTTGCTAAGAGTGTCTAAGCACCAATATGATGGCGCTATATACTGAATAGCATGTGTATTGACATTCAGCGCCGCTGACAACTTCTGGCAGCTCTGAGTTTGCAGCTTTGTCTCTCCATTTCCTGCGCCTTACTTTTCATAAATAACATTTTACACAGGTACGTGTTCTATATTAACATACATGTGTCCCTAATAGTATCCTGTAAGTCTGCCAAATATTTACTTGTAGTTATTTTAATCACTGCTGGCTTGTCCTTCTTTTTAGTGTTTCATTAAAAATCAAGCTAATGCTTCCTGCTTAATGTCTAGCTGAAACTGCAGAATATGGCCTACTTTAGTACCTGTTTGGCCTGATTTTAACTCTATTCTCTGCACAATGTCCAGAATAAATATTGTTTAGCTTTACAGAATGTGGAATTTTTCCACTTAAATGCTTGTCCAGGGCAAAACTTTAATTAGTAGAGTGCAGTGCACTGGCAATTATTAATGGGGCCTTTACTTGGTATGTGTTCTGGCTATCTTGAGGACTTAAGCATCTATCAGAAGAGACATAGTAATTCTATTCTTTCTTACTCCCCTAAGCCTCTGTATGCTGAGAGCTACACCAAACACGTGCTTTTTTGTCTACCACTGGAGAAAATGGTGGATGAGCAGTGCGATAAAAAAATGATGGAGGGAGGTTATACACTGAGTGCTTTGAGAACCTGCGTATCTGGTCACCCTGAGAAAACTGTTCCTGTTCACTAAAACATTTTAAGTATGTTAATATATGATCTAAGGGAGACGTGCCTGATATTTTATGGTTATCTGTGATTTCAGAACAGTCTGGGACACTCTATAGTCATACTCTACTAACTGTTTGTGGTAAGAAGAGGTCTTTGTGTAGCTTTTGTAAATCTAGCTGTCTCTGGCTGTGCTAATCACAGAGTTTTATTAGCTCAGGCTAGATAATGTGACTTTTCATGGTTTGAACTTCTGACAAGGTAAGTCACGTAACATGTTTAGACTTAATTTCTAAGAATACATCTCACAAGAAGAGATTAACGCAACCAGTAAAATATGTGGAGACCACAGTCCTGGAGAAGACTAGCTGTGGCCATCACACCAGATGGGTGTGATTTGAAAACATGGGAGGACATTTTTCTGTAATACAGGAACCTAATGCTCCAGTCACAGGATTCAGAAAAATGCAAGGTTTGATAACATTGCTGCAAGTGGAATGCAAATGCTTTTCTGCCTACATTTATGTTTGTACCCCTGCTTTACTCTGACTTCCAGGGCAGAAATAAAGAGCCGAATCTGGTGACTCCTTCAACTCTGAAAAAAAAATCTACTAGTGATTTTGAAAAATAGGAGGCAAAACCATGAAGGTAATTTGCTGAATGTTTTTTTAAAGGCAGAATAGGATGGGGAGATTAGTCCGTGTGAAAATTGAACAGGATATCCTATTAACAAATGATTTTTCCTCAAAAGGATACTGTCCATCTGTGTTTAATTAACAGAACTGTTTTTTCTATTTTGTGGGAGTAAAAATCCACCCACTGCTCAGCAATACAGAGGAGGACTACAGACATGTTTACTTTATCCTGCTGTGTTATCAACATGGCACTTTATCAACCTACATTCTTCTTGCTCCGCAAAAGAGTCTTCCAGTTGAGTGAGTTTTTGTGGGCTCATGAGCAGCCTTGCACTGAAAGGATTTTATGCAATGAAATCTGAGTAGTAAACATTGAATTGTTTTGCATAGGAAACAAACGTTTTGATACTATTGTTTCTATATTTTTTTTTTGTTTTGGACTGAAATACAACCCATAAAACAGCTTTCAAATCAGCTTTTTAATCTATATTTCAGCTTTTCTGGCTTTTAAAAAGAGCTGACCTCCTCAACCTATGTTTCTGTTTTTAAGAAGAATCTCTTTGGTCATTTTCTTTCCTAAAAAGCATCAGAAGTAGTTGCTCTGCTCTGCGCTTGTTTTGGTGAAGGATTTCCTGGCCCAGGAGAAGGCTTACATATGTGTTGTCAGCATGTATTCTTTGATTGACAGGACACCACTTCAAAGTGTTAGCCAAACCATTATTACAAATCATGGGAAAAAACTGATAATAAAAGCTTAAGCAAAAGCTGAAGTTCCCAAAAATCTGTTTTTAACATCCTTTTTGATGAGTTTGTTGGTTTCTTGACTCTAGTAAGATAATAATTTTGACAGTTCCCTATATACCTTAAGGAAACTTGTAGCAGCCAAGACCTGATGTTCTGACCAAAGAGGAAAAGAGTTTCTGCTGCCGTAGACCTCTTTCATCCCCAGGTTCTGTCTCTCCTGTACTTATATCTTTGCAGATTATTTTTAAGGAAATAAAATATTTGAACTTTTTTTCTTTTTCTTATTTTTTTTTTCCATGCCCTTCTAAAGGAAATGGTAGTGGAAGGATGAGAGCAAAGAAGCAGAGAAAATAGGACTGCAAACTAGTAAACAAAATACTACTTTGGCATTCCTACAAAAAATATTCTGGGCTGGCTGCTGAGTCCTGAGCTCCCTCTGCTCATGGCAAAAAATAACAGGGAACACTTTTTTCCTGGGGAAGAGGTAAATCTCTTCAGAAATAAGCAAACGCACCAGCAGCATAACCAGCAAAGTGTTATGAAGTAGTATTAGCAAAAGAAATGTGTTTCTTTGCAGTAAGTAGTGTTAAGTTTTAATTTCTTAAACAACCAATTTATTTTGCTGTTAAACTGTAAATGATGCAACCGGTGTTAACTCTGTTCACAGTTATAGCTATTACCAGTCTGATTTTGCAGGGAATTTTCCTGTCCTGCTTCTCTCACCTCCTAGAGGTGAGGAAATATGCTTTTCAGTAAAATAGTATCTCATTTTAGCAAGGCTGAGAATGGCGTGTGAATTAGTCATATGAATGACAACACAGGCCTCTTAATCTTATGAATGTATTTGCTACAGGGAGTGAAGAAATTGTCCTCATTGTAGAACAAAAATATATTGTGCAAAGACCACATGAACAGGTACTCCGGCAATTACTTTGTTTTTGGAGGGTGACATACATGCTTCATACCCTGTCATCTTCAGTATTTGGCAGTGCTCTTAGCAAGAACTGGTTTGGTCAATCCAGCAGGATGCAAACTTGGGGCCTCTTGAACTGTGGATATTCAAGAAGTCATGCTGTCAGTTTCAGAGGGGATAACTGAAATAGAGGTGGTCCCTTTAAATACATTTAAAGGCATTTCTTATATGCAATTTACTTCTGTTTACATGAGATCTTATCTAGAGGATGCTAGGAATTTAAACATCACTGTTCATTTGTGCTTACCGTAAAAACTGATTGCAAACATCTGTTGTAAAACAGCCTCAGAAAGGGAAAACCTTCCTGGTTTCTAGTTCTTGCCAGCTGAAGCTCAGGGGAGCAAAATGAGAAAGCAGAAATACTGTTGGGTTGCTAGGTACTGACCTGCAGGATAGGCAGTTTTTTGACTGCTGTTTGAAAGGAAGGTAACTGAAGTTTTCTATACAGAAATATTTCAGTTTTAATGCACATTGCCACTAAACGGTTTGAAATGTACAGACTGCTAAAATACTGATTCTGATCTTGTTGTCAAGTCCCTGTTGACATGATGCTGTCCCCTTAACACCTAGCACCAGCATTTTGGAGATGCCAGAAGCCCAGTGCCTCACCAAATGAGGGTACCTACCTCAGCAGTACTGCAAACTGCTGTAACATAAGAGTTTCATGGCCCTATCTGTTACTGACAGGAATGAGGGGGATTTACTGTGTGGGGCTCCTGAGAAGGGCAAAGTGCTAAAAATTTTCAGGAGATGGGTTCAGAACTGGTAGAAATGAGATACCAGGGAATTAAATCCATGACCTGTATGAAAACTGGGAATCATAAAGTCATAGAATCACAGAATAGTTAGGGTTGGAAAGGACCTTAAGACCATCAACTTCCAAACCCCGTGGCCATGGGCAGGGACACCTCACACTAAACCATGTCACCCAAGGCTCTGTTCAACCTGGCCTTGAACACCGCCAGGGA
>WYDI02006965.1:33819-87704 GCA_009867235.2 Psittacus erithacus
TTCAAGGCCAGGCTGGACAGAGCCTTGGGTGACATGGTTTAGTGTGAGGTGTCCCTGCCCATGGCAAGGGGGTTGGACCTAGATGATCTTTAGGTCCTTTCCAACCCTAACTATTCTGTGATTCGATGATATTATAGACCTTCTTTTCTTTGCTTCTTTATTTTTTAATCAAAAGGGTATTTAACAAAATGTCTTTTTTAGTTTTTGAAGTCTCCTGAAACATCCAGTGATGTTGCTATGGGTGGTGACAAGCTAAATGGTTAGGCAGGAAGTTACCAGTTCTGATACCTGCAGATGAATGGACTCTCTCTCCGCAAAACCAATAAGAATCCAGTTTTGCAGAACTTCAATCTTACTGTCTTTGGTCTGGATGGCTAAAAAAGAAAACCTTTCTGGAAATGAACCAACAACCAACCTCTGGAAAACTCTGTATGATGTGGGCACAATACAACTTTTTTTTTTTTTTAAAGATTTTAATCATGTGAGATCAAAGCCCTGTTTTTTGTGGATTACGGTGAAGCTGTCTGTTTTGAATAAAAGCTCATTTGATGCTGGTTTTCAGTTCTAAATCCTCGCTGTTTTCGCTGCATCCTGAATGTAGTCTGGCGGCTATCTCGGTTCTTGTGCTGAAGCTGCTGAGAAGCTCCAAGGCCATCTTCCCTGCTGACCCTGCTTCAGGCCCAGTGACCTTTGAACAATGGTGGTCACAAGCTGCTGGGAGGTAGATACAAATAGATGCCACTGCAGCTCTCAGTGAGTGTTAATGTAGGGCCTCAACTAATTATTTCTGCTTAAGCACAGTATATCCTCCAGGGCAAAACGATATGTTGACATGGCTGCTCATTGGCCAGTGCCTGAACTCATTCAGCGCCAGCTAGGGAGCATTTGCTCAGCATGATGGTGCCCTCCAAGTAAAGCTTCCTCTGGGCTTGTGGACGTAGATGCCTCTGAATAACTAAGTAACCTTGAACTTTAAGTAGGTTATTTTTCTGAGATCATTCAATTTGACTCTGAATGCAGTTTGGAAAGTGCCTTTTGCAAAAGCTGCAAGGAACTGAGATGGACTGTTCAAATTTAAGGGCATACATCCTTTACTTTCATAGCTACATTCCTGCATACTGTACTACTGTTAAGCCTGGGCAGGTTTCTAACAACTATGCCCAGGCTCTGAGGGAGATGCTTCCTTTTCTCTCTGTCTGTCTGTATGGACAAATACAGTAATTAGACATTTCAGTCTGACACTGACACAAGATATGCCCCAATATATCCTGTGGAATCTGTACCAAAATGGGGTTTGGTGAAATTTTGAGCAGCCTGACCTAGCAAAAGATGTCCCTGCCCAAAGCAGGATCTTAAGGGTCCCTTCCAAACCAAAATTATCTGTGTTTCTAGGATTCCATGTGTTTTGCTGTTGGCCTTGACATTAGCAGCTGGCTCAGTTTCTGTGATCTTGTGCTCTCGCTGTTCAAATCTAACTCTGACCTTTGGGAGAGGAAGGTAAGAAAATGGGAGAATTTCTTTGTTGCTTGTATGTATTTCTGTTTTCCCACAACACCCACCTCTCCCTGGCAACGCTAGTTTCTGGCCAACACGCTGCAGTCCTCAAGAGACTTCCTGTGTGCTTTTTTACCTGACCTATTTCAGCTAATTTCAAATTCTGTTTGAACAAACTTCCAAGTGAAAAGACAAGTCACACTATCGTTCACTGGTACTTTATAAAAAACCTCAGCTGGAAAGAAATTACTTCTGATACCTTGTCTAGTTAAAAAAGAGTGTCCACTTTTGAAAAAGAGGAACTAAAAAAGAAACCAGAACTAGCAGTAGATATTGATCCAATTCAAGGAGAAAGCATCCGAGCATACAAATTTTAGCACAGAGGTTTGGGGAGCCATGATATGAACTACCCAGTTGAAGAAATAAAAATCCAAGAATGGTTCAAGTAAGGAACAGACACTGAGAATAAAAAGTAGGCACTCCCAAGAGAAACTGAGATGGAGCTACATCTGGTCATTAAAGACTTAGGAAAACAATGGCTTGGAAAAAAAAATGAAAGAGAAAGAGAAGGAAGAACTTGCTTTATTTAAAAAAAAAAAAAAGAAAGAATTAATTGCTGTTAGCCACAGATGTGACCATACGATGAATTTTTAGAAAAGTTTCTGCTCTTGGTAACTTGTACAGGTGTTTTGTGGTGTATGTTTTACAATTTCTTTTTCTAGACATGGAAAACTTCAAAATTAACTCAAAACACTTATTCAAGACCCTTTCTCAGTCATTCAGAAGTTCTTGCTTGAGAATTTTCTCCTTCTTGTGTTATCTGCTGTCACCCCAAGATACACTCTGAAAACAAATTAGAAAAAAAAAAGAGGAAAAAATAATTTCTTCCACTGACCTGGCTTAATTGCATTACTTGCATCAAACCCTTGATGGGTTTTACCTGTCTGTACCTCTGCATCAGGCTGGAGGAGTGTTTATTTGGCTTCAACAGATTACTACTGAATACTACTAGCACATTATTCAGTAAGAATACCAAAACAAATGTGTCCCCCAGGCTGCATGAGATGGAGCTGGAGGCTATATCCAGTGCCTGGGTTTCAGGCTCTCCTTTTCTGTTGCATTCCTCGTTCTGCATTCTGTTTATTTTTGGCTTTGTCTTTCAAACTTCCCAGGTTGCACATGCTCTCCTACTTTCCTTTGTTCTTCCCATCATTAAGTCTGCATCTGCCCAGAAAACTGTGGATACTGCTTGGGCCACAGCTGGGCTTTATTATAGTAGGAAGATCACAGTAATACCTACATGTGCAGTGGGGATTTTCTGGAGGAGTCTGAACTGTATTTTTCCAGTTGATAATTTCTTTCACTGCAAGCAAGGATCATATCTGTTACTACTATAATTAATGCACACCTTCTTAGATTTCCCCAAGCTCTCTCTAGGTGCATATAAGCTGGGTTTCTTTTATTCCTGTATCTCAGAAGGCTCTTTCAATTTTCTTTAATTAAACTCTCATCTTAATAATACCTTGGCTGAATGCTAAGATATGAAAATGCTTCAAAAGGTAACCTTTAGAGGATTATAGAAGATTAAAGCACCATCCTCTGCCTAAAGATTTCAGCATACTTTCCAAACAGCCAAGGATTGCTGTGGTTTCAGAATATGTTGTTACCCTTATTAAAGTATTGCTTTAAGTAAAAATGTAGATTTCAGAAAGAAGGGAAATTCTTTTTGAAGATTAGAATTCTTGTTTTTCAGTCTGGATGCTGCGTGTAGCATGTACAAGGGTAAGCACAATACACTAAAATGTATGGGTTTACTGGAGCTACAGGCTGAGGTCAGAAGCGTTATCAGTTATGTGTTAGTCCTACCTGATTATGCTTCTGGGAAGCATTCTGCCTTTATAGAACTTGCAACTTTCGGCACAAAATGAAATAAAATGGATGATATTGTTCAGAAAACTTTATTTTGCAGATCTTTCGTAGTCAGTGGCAACGTAAGCTAAACAAGAAAAGTTGGTAAAACTTTAGAAGCATTAACTGATATGAAAATCAGTTGTGCCAGCTGTGGTCTAACCCACATAAGCCAAAATAAAATCCCTGCCCCCAGAAGGCTCAGTTTTCAAAGGCTGGATAAATATCTTCAGACTCTCAGTAAGTTCATTGTGATTGATCTCAATTAAAACAACTAAGGCACCTTTTCTGAGTGCACTGATATTATTTTAATAGTGATAAAGTAACATTCTTAAAATCCTTTAAGTTTGTAATAAATAGTAGTTTAACTACAAGAACAATTCCCCATCTTCATTAATGGGGACGTGTTGTCTCCGGGTTTTGCTGGAACGATTGGAGCAGGAATAACATACTTTAAAGAAATGGAGGGAAAGCACTGGAATTTTGAACATGCAATTTGAAGCCTAGTTGTGAGCATTGTTACAAGGAGTGGGCAGACTACCAGCAAGCAACAGTCCTTCATGTAGTTTAGGGCTTTTTTTGCCTATGGTGTCTGACTACATTTTGAACCTGAAGCCTTTACTCTCTCTCCTGTGCTTCTTGATGTAGAAAAAAAATGTTCTACCCCTTGTTAGGTTCATTAAAGAATAAAGCCAGCTCTTCACAAGTTGTAATCTAATTTCCTCTGTTATGGGTACATGGGTGCTCCTCCAGCGCCTTCATTCCTATCTCCAACTGTGCCTAAGACCCATCTGTGTCCTTTGTGAAAGTACTGGTTGTCTCAGGAAGGGATGGAAAAAGGTTAATCCTGGGCTTCATTTGTGGCACCTGTGTGACAGACCAGACTGTCCCCACCCTCAAAATTTGGAAATGCTGATGGCCATCTTAGCTGCTGCCAATGATTTCATGCTATGCTACCTAAGACTTGAAAAAGCCAACCTCTACCTTCTGCCCTAGATAAGCAGTGTACAGCAGAAGCCTGGAACAAAATGGGAAGAATCAATACCTTTATAGATGCTGAAAGCACAAGTACAAATATTCATAACCACAGTTTCTAGAACTGAAGTTCTGGGATGAAGCTTAAACATGCAAGAATCCACTTTAACATTGCAGAAGATGCTCTGCAAGAACAGTGGTAGTCTGATTTTCTCTTACTACTATATTGTTGTGTATCATCTGTACTATCCTCATTCAATGATGGACATGCCACCTCTGATGGTCACATAGTCCTAAAACCATAGTGAGGCTTGCCCTGAAAGGCGCAGGAGTGCTCTGGTGCTGTGCACTTAGTTGTGTCTAGTCTCCCCCACATCTCTGAAAAGAAAGACATGGCTGCTAAGAGGTGTTTTTATGATTTGTGGTATGTATGCTGATCCTTATGGCTGTATGATTTGAAGAAACATTAGAAGTGGTGATGTGCTCTAGGTCTATTCAGGCCAACGATTACAGAGACTGCCAAGATGCTGAAGTCCTAAAAGACATCAGTTCACTGTTCCTGTGCAATAACTAAAGACCTAGCCTAAGATAAAAAGAATTTTGAGAAAAAACAAACTGTTTAAAAATAGACTAGCATCAATCATGGATTTTTCAATGGAGATGCTACATTGTTTTAATTAAAAGACTACCTTATTTCAGAGAGCAATTTTAGTAAATACAAATAAAATATTTTTCATGATATGTGAAATAAATAGTATTGTTATTCTCTATAATATGTTCCAGTTAAGAATCTCAGCTTTTTACAAGCATGCACCTTGACTCCCGAAGAGCAACCATGATTTCAAATAACTTTGATACAACTTGGACATCAGTGGGTCAGGTCATTTAATGCAATTGAGGTGAGTAGAGTTTTTATTTGATAGAGAAAAAGTGAGACACAAAATGCTTTCCAGAAAGCTGGACTAAAGCTTTTGAGTTGAAACCAATGTCCAGAATTTCTAACTGTAAATGTTATACTTGGTTGGGGTAGCATTTTTGCGTGGTTGCATGTGTCTGCCATGTTCATTACCTGTTAAAAGTAAGTTGAGGGGCAGCTGTCCTTTCCAAGAGACTTTCCCTGCTATTCAACTCAAAATAAATCTCTAAATGCAATCTGAAGCAAATAAGAGTATTTTCTTTGCTAGTTTGAGGGTTTACAGTAGGGTAAATACAAGCTTCCTTATATTCAGTCAGTGGCTGCTGCTAGTTGGTTGGATCTGGGTAACATCCCTCATTCCCTGAAGATTAACAACTTGCCTTTCTATCTCTTTAGTGGAAGTGTACATGGGTTAAAACTCCCTTTAGGTCACAGCTGCTTTTTTCAACAGCACAGCAATGTCATGGTTCATAAATTAAGAGGTCAATTGTTTGCCACTGAAGCTGAAAATAACTCCCTAAAGGTTAGGCCTCTGAGAGACTCTTTAAAATGCTGGCAAGTTTCAATGACAACGGTCCTTTGAAAAGAATGTTTTTTGATACTTATCTGGAAAGAAACAACAGTGTGATGCCTAATCACTTTGGACTCAGTAGTGTAGAAACCTTTGCCATGCTGTTTGTGGAATGTCACTGACATTTCTATTGTTAGTTACAGAGAGAGTTAAACCTATGTCGCATAAACTCTAGCACTGACAAAATGTAATTTCCAGTCTCCTTCTTTTCCAAGGAAAATAATGCTTTTGTGGAATACAGCTAAAACCAATGCTCTTCACTCACATGGATGCTACCAAATCTCAAGGACTGCTTCACTCCATGCTTGTGAAGGGGCAGGTATAATGTGAATCCAGATCGCCCGACTGCCAGGCCACAAACCGTTGGGTTCATTATGAAAGTCATCAAAACTACCCAGGACTATGTTCCAGACTATGAGGATATGTTACCAGGAGTCTGGAAGCTGCAATGTCTTTGTGCAGGCATCTCTTTCCATTCAGTCTGCTACTGCAGCAATCCTTCCAGAGCACCACTGCTGAGGTGACTGTGGGTAATTGAGGGTTTAATCAAGCAGAGAAGCTTTTTTTGGTGTCTTTATGTTGGATAAGGCTTTTCAGTGCCTTGGAAATGGAAGAGGAAATGGATGTACTCCCTGCAGCAATGACTGTTTTCTCTGTTGTGTTAATTGCTTTGTACTATCTGAATTAACCAAGTTTCTTGCTTAACTCTACCTGGCAACTAACAGATCCACAGTCTCCTATGAGAGAATTTAAAGGAGTACCTTACACAGTACTTCCTTGCTAATATTTCAGAAAATACTTTTGGATAAAAATGGAAAATAGCCGGGAGTCTGTTTAATTTTGAGTTTCATGATTAACTTCTTGCTTGTAAACTCCAGTTTATTGTGGATGAAGATGACAGGCTGGAGGAGAAGCATTACCATCTTAGTTGTGGTGGTGGTGGTGCACAGCGCTGCAAAGAAGCCCCAGGCAGTGACTCCAGACACAAGCATGCAGTATTCCCAAATTATATTATCCTTGTTTCTGTCATAGGAAGTGGTGGGGTTTTTTTGTTTGGGTTTTGTTTTTTTTTTTTGTAATGGCATAAGCATGCTTATCATGTTCTTATGAACTTGATTATGAGAACCACTAGGCAAGTCTCCATGCAAGCCTTATGAATTTTCAGCCTCTTGCAGAATCAGCTTTCTATCAACATATCAATCCTTATATTCCTGTTCACTGTCTGACCTTGCATTGTTAATCTTATTGCATTTTTAACCTTGCATTTTTATGTTTAGGAAGAACATAATTAAGCGACCTTAAGGGCTTTCCCACATTTGCAGTAGCTAACTGAATCTTTATGGACTTGAGTATACACAGGCTAGGGAAGGATGAAAAGGTAGATATAGTATTTCCCTTTTCAAATGTAATCTTTACCCTGTTCTCCTCAGCCTGCATTAGAAACTGAAGAGTGCAGCCAGGTACTGCTGCTCACAGAATAAAATTTCTGCCATTCAGTAAATACCTGGGAAATAATTGTACTTTTTTTTCCCCCACAGTTCAGCAGATCTTCCTGTGTGCAGGAAATTTGAGGTTTGGGATTAGCACGAGTCATTTTTTACTCTGAGAACCTCATCCTCCTTACAGAAGTATTGACTGAATGTGCAGATGACAGACTGTGCGGTTCAGGACTTTGCTCATCAACTCAAAAGTCATCAAGTTGAAATGAAAGAGAAGAGATTGGGGGTGTGTATGTGTGTGCAAGGTGTGTGGGAGTATGTGTGTATGTTCTTATCTGTTTTGTGCCTCAGGTACACTTTTTCTCTTTTCCAAATAAAAGCCTGGAAAGACAGGGACTGATTTCTTGTTAAAGAAAGCTTACAGAAAAGAGTTGACTGATTACCTTCATGTCAACAGTCTGAGCTGCACAATTTTAGCTAGTAATTAAGAAGGAATACATACTGTGCTTAAGTTCCGTTCACAGGAAACGGAACTTCTCTTTCCTGTGTGAACAAATGTTGACATAAAAAGGCTTAGTATGCATTCAAAGTGTGTGTCTTCTTTTCAGTGCTCTGGCATTTCTCAAGGAAAGCTTTTGCAATTTCAGTCTATCCTTTAGATAATGTCTTTGATAGACTGCAAAAACTAATTGTAATTAAGGAATACAATCAGAAATTAGATACCAAGTTCATTGTTGAAGTAATCAAACTGGTTTGAAAAGAACTTTTGCAATTATGTTTTGAATTAATGGGACAGAGACCCATATACTTTAAAGTAAGCTGCCACTTTTTTAATCAGCCTGTAAGTACAGTTATGTTGATGATCCTAACCAGACCACTGGACAATACAAACAGGCCATTCATCATGGTGAATTAGAAGCTACATTCCAGCAAGCACAAACACAAACATACAAGTGAACCCATAGTCATCTACAAGACTTAGAGGAAGTAAATGCTCCTGAAACTCAGGACAGTATAACACTCTGACATTAGTATTGTACCTCAAGGAATACTTTTTTTTTGCCTAGTGTTTTTTCATAAGCAAATATATCCCGGATTGTATCCTATCACACATAGTGTAGCTTTGAGTTCAGTTTAATTTCTCACAGTCGTCTGTTTTCTTCATCTGCCTTTAAGTCGTGCTACAGTTAACATCTGTTGATTCTTTTCTTCCATACTTCATTTTTGCATTTTTATAGTGTGGTTTTGTTTCCATACGAGGGTCTAAGTCAGCTTGCTTGTTCAAAAGAGGGCAAGGGGAAGCAACATACTGCAGTTACTGTCATGCTGGACTCGGACCATGCTTACGAAGGAAACCAGAGAGTCAGAAGCACTTCCCCATGCTGTCCTTCTTCCCCTGCAGCTGGGCTGAAAATCTGCCTGTCCCCTATGCTTAAAAGTGCTGTGGTTCCTGTGCTGACATGGGCATAAAGTTGTCTGTCCCCGGTAATCCTGACTCTGAATTGCGATTTTGGTTCTGTATTCTGAAAATGTAGCCTGCGAAGTTTACTTCTCAGGATGAACCAACGAGCCACTGTGTGGTAGCAAATTTTACTTAGACTCTCACTAGCCAGTCCAAGCTGCAAATCTGATATGAATCTCATGACAGAAGGCTGGAAAGATAGCTTGAATTTTCAGGGTATTAAATAATAGGTGGGACTTGGCCTATAGCCTTCCTCTATCCTGCTTTTCTGAATGGGGAAAAGAAATCAAAATTTGAACAGTCATGGATTTTCCCGTGTTGCAACTGCAATTAGTAAAATGAATATATGTTATTTGAATTCTTAATATTTTAACACATAACAGGATTTTGAACAGCAGTTAACTAAACTTTTCAGCTTGTAAATAGTATCACATTTATAAGAAGGCAATACGCATTACTATGAAATTGCTAATTCACCTGATTTTAATTTCATCACCCACCTTGAAACAAGAGCAAACATGTTTCGTTATTATCTTAAAAAGGAACTTAGTCATGTCTGTACTTTTATAAGGACTCCTTTTTTTCTCTTGTGTGGGAAAACTGATCAATCTGAAAAGATTTTAGGTCACCCCTTTGTCTATGAATCTTTAATATATAAATGAGTGTGCATGTGTGTGTGTGTGTGTGTGTGTTGAAGGAAATAAGCTAACTGAAGTGGGGAGGAAAAATGAGCAAACTTTATTAAAGGAGCTCAGTTTTTAGTCCCAGCAGACTTAACTAGCAGAAGGGGAAGGGAAGATCTGGGGCAGGCTGCCAGTGAAGCATTGCTGAGTGTTAACACTCCAAGGCATCTCAGAATGCCCTTATCATAGGGAGCCTGAAAGTGTTTGTACTCAGTGACTGCAGTCAGGAGCAGTTTTGCAAGGAAAGAGTGTTTACTGAGGATTTGAAGTCGGGAGAAAACTACAGCCAAGCTGACCAGAAAGACTGGAATTTCATCTATCTTTGCCTGTCCCCTCCCCCTCTCTGTCGCCCACTCACTGGATTTCTTTCTCTGCCAGCCTTTTAAACCAGAGATTACTGGGTCAGTGACATTCATTATTCCTTTTATGCTAGTATGATCTCGTGTTTGGTCGCCTGGAGAAACACTGCTACCTGTAAGTATCTGCTTCAAGTTTATAGTATACACTTAATGATGTCATGCTTGTGCTTGTAATAGTGTTTAACACTTCCAACATTCAGTTTGCCGCTGAATGTTACAGAAAAGCAGTGGGACAGTAATTTTTATACTTTGGATGGTTGAAAGCTCGGTTCTAACTTTGGAGGGAAGCAGACACTTGCTTTTGCCATTAGTTTAGCAGGAGTTAACTTGGAAGTTAAGCATACAGCAGCTTAATTTATCCTAAAATTCAAGGCAATATAGATTTCTCAACTATGCTGGCTTTCTTCCATCAGCTGTAATAAAACTATGTGGGTTTCTCTTTTATAAAAGCTTGGAAGCACTAAACAAGATTTCTTTTCTTAAATCTATCTTTTTAGTAAGATACAGTGAGAGAGATGTGACAAAAAGAACTGAAAACCATTCAGAATTTGTAAGTCTTTCTAAAGAAAGTATCTCATTTAGCTGGGAGAACTTATTTTTTAAATGTATGCTTTAAAATTGTAAACTTTTATTTTGCAGTAGGGATCTGTAAGAGTTTTCACATTTCCATCTACATTCAGAGAGCTGACTTCATTCATCTGAATTAAACAGATGTTCATTGGTCGTATGCATGTGTAAATATTTATGTGTGTTTCAGGGCAGTCACATACATGCTTGCACAGTTTTTGCATTTCCTGATGCTTTCTGTGCATTTATCTAAAACCAAGCTCTAAAACATCACCTTTTAATGATTAGTTACTGCAGCTCTGTGTTGTGCTGAGACACTTCAACAAATTATGTAGATTATTTTACACCGTTTCTTGGAACAGTTATTTAAAAGTGATTTTGCAAATTATTTTTGCTAGTTAGAAAATTCTACTAGTTCATCACCTCAACTAACTCAGGACTGAACATTACCTTAGACAAAATGCATCTCTGCTGTTGACATCTGTCCAAGATGTCTGTGGGAGACATTGGAGCTGCAAATCTCCAGTTGCTTTCACAGTAAAAGAATACATACATTTGCCAAAGTTGTCTCATCTCTTTTCCCTTACTTGGCTGTTACTGCTGTGTGCTTGCCAGCATTTTCTTCATGATTTTAACCTGGGGTTTTGTTTTGCATGCAACATGACTGCATGCAAATTGTTTTGACCCAGAGAATGAGGAGTTTTGGGTCTTGGCACCTTTAGGTTTTGAACATCTTCTCCAGCATAGATTCCTGCTCTCAGGAGAGTTAAGCAAGTCTAAGGACAAATGACTAAACAAGTGCCTGGACAATGACTGAATTTTTTTTAAAATGAGAGTACCTCATACCTGTTCATTCATTACATTTATTTTCTGCAGTCCTTGAAGTAGTCTTGATAATATTAGTCTTTGATATTGTTACACTACGACAAGGGAAAAGAAATGGTTACGGATTTCATCAACCTAACATTGAATTTAGATAACAACTATGTGTAGTAAAAACAACACAGTAAAATAGCACATGCTAGTCAAATAGTGACACATTGCACTTGACTGTGCCTGTTGAACATAAAGGGAGATTGAGGAGATGATTTGTTGTCAATACTTCAACTTTGCTTCTCTCATTTTTTGAGATTGTGTGGCAGTCAGTTGTGGACCCAGATGAATTCATCTCATGTTGATGTCTGTGTGAGCTACAGTTACTGTAGTTAGGGTGTCCTTGCACAACTTCATGTTTTCACACATTGCAACACAAGATCCTCAGGGTGATTCAGCTACCTTTCATGCAGTCGGGTAAAAAACCATTAAAAGACTACAGTCGGGAAGTTGTTAAACACTCCCTAATAAATGTGTTATTTCAGTCCCTTGTTGCTGTAATTTTGAAGTCTGCAACAGTAGTTCAAAGAACTCTGATAGTTGTCTGTGAAGATACACTGTAGCTGGATTGTGTTTGATTTTCTGACAAACGTCTAAAACCATTATGCAATTACATGAGCTGAATGACTATAGCTGCACTGTGCAGGCATCCTGAATGTGTAAGGATATACATATGTAAATGAAAATTGTCAACTAAAGAGGGACCATGGGTTTGTTTTGGTTTTTTTGCTGGATCCAGATTAATTTTTATGAGATATGTGACTGTTTATTCTAGTGCATAATCGTTGTTTATCAAACATAATTTGAAGGTAATCATACCACATCTAAGTAACCTACATGCTTCACAGAAGAACCTGAAATCACTTTGATTTGTATGCATGGACATCAAACTCCCAGTGAAGTCCCCACCTTTGCAAACCTAATTTTGTGTCTGGGCCAAATCTATCCTCTTTCCCTAAGATAGTTATATAAACAGGAAGAAAATAATCTTTGGAGGCACAATTTTTGCTCCCATAATATAGCAATAATTCTGGGAAAACCTTCAAACGAGCATCTAAATTTCACATATGTAAGGCTCAAAGAGATGAACCAAGCCAGTGCGTTTGTGGAAAAGTGTAAATCATACCATCTACCAGCTGTTAAAATTTAAGCATTCAAAAAAATCCTCTGTGTAACACGTGCAGCAGATTGCAAATCTTCTTTTGTTTAGTGCTGTGAGATGGAGCACATCCTCCAGTGAGCTTGTTTTTGTGAAGAACAGCCTGAAAAGTCCTCCTCAAAAAAATCAAAACCTCTGCTGTTCCCCTCAAGGATCATCAGCTCAAAGCTCAGCCTTCTCCCTCGCTCTTTTAACCATTCTGTCAACAGCAGTGCATAAATTATTCTAAACCCACTAAAACCACATGCTGTGATTCAGGTAGATTTCTACCAGTAAAAGGGAGTGTGCCAGAGGTGGAAGTCCCTTGCTGTTTCATTGCTCTGTACCTCCATGTACAGCAGCATTGTGTGCTACCACACACAACTTACTGAGGGCAGAAACAGATGTGTAACACTATGGAGATATGCAAAATGTTGGTGGTACTGCATTTCACCACCATTGCCGAGTGATTGTTTTGCTAAAGTGTCAGTCCTTGCAGTTCAAGGTGCAATGAGACAATGTCACTGTTGGGTAGCGAGTTACAGGTTCCTCGTCTCTGCATCTTCACCTTTCTATTCCCTGTGCAGGATGCTTTTACTGCTTCTTTTACATGGATTTTGACACCTCACACTTGTGGATCAGAGATGCATTTACTTTCTAGTAGGGCTGTTCTGCCATAACTCAAGCCCGTCTAGCACTTCATGCAAGAGATCTGACCATAGCTTGCAAAAACTGTGGAAAAGCATGGGGGTCCAAAGTTAGAAGCCTTGTGTTGTCATGTTAGGTACTGAATGCAATGCTGCTGTTTCTTCACTCACCGAAGTTATGGCTCTAGTTAAACCTAATTATTTTGTCCTTGTAACACCAGCACAGTGGTCACTGACTAATCCTAGGCTGCTTGCTGAGTTTCACTAGTTTCTTTTCTATCCATTACTAGATTCTTACTTAAACGAAATATCTTTTCAAAGTCAGTAGACTTGGGAGATTTCCTCTATCTACTACACTCTCTTCAGCCATCTACAGTTTCCATTATTAGGGGTGGTTTAATTTTGAGTCATTCTCTGGGTGGATTAGGGAAAGCCATTCCACTACCCACATGTTGTTATAGACTGCTCTTCTCAGACCAAAGCCGAGAAAGGGAAAAAAAAGGAAGGGAACTGTTACCTACCACTCCTTAATTCAGAAAATACCTTGGAAGTTTCTATGTGACCTCTAATCCTTGTTTGTAGCACACAGAAAAAAAAACATTAAGTAGCAAACAGTCCAAGCAGTGCATGTGTTAATTGCACATTTGGAAGTGACAACCTCCTAATTTAATAGCTCAGGATACTTCCATTGCCCTGGGCTAAGTTTTAATTGCTGGAATAATATTGGTCTTGTTTCTGAGAAATCGTGGAAGGCTGCTATTTGTTTTTTTCTTTAATCCCATCATCTAAAAAAAGGAAAACCCCAATGTTCTTTCTGTTCTTGTAAACTTTTTCTGATGTTCATTGAAACAAACCAGTTCAACTCCCAGCCCACAACAGTCATTTTCCATAATCCCCTTCAAGCCTGGGAAAAGAAGAGGGCAACTTTGAATCCAATTGTTCAGTGAAATCTCCCAGGCAACCAGAGATTTAGTCACACACAGAAAAGCTCTTATGGTCTCATCCAAATCCAGCTGAAGACTTTGGGTGCCATTGAGACTTGGCTCAAGGTCACTAATGATACAGATTTCTTCATGGGTGCTCTTAAGGATTTAATGCAGTTCTTCAGATTCCAAAAGCCAATGATCACTTGGTCAAATTGGAACTTCTGTCAGATAATTTGTGATGATGATGACTCTAGAGCAGTCCTTTTTTGGATTTTTTCTCCTTTTTTTTTTTTTTTTTTGTTTGTTTGTTAAGCATCTTTAAAGGCAGTTGTATTTAATAAGAAGTGAGAATGTTAATGTTTGCAATTAACCATTGCATCATTTCTTACATCTGTACCAGCAGCCCTGAGGAAAAAATAGTTTTTTGGCATTTGGAAGAAATCTTTAGCAAACCACATCTGAAGTTCTCAGTAACCCTCCCCTACATTGTTCCCATTCTGGTCTGTCCCTCTGTTAACTCTACAGGGTCACATCCACCACCTCTTCAGAGGCCCCTTCTCCATTTACCTTTTCCCCTGGGCTCATCTGCAGAGGGGGCAACAGTCTGCCAGCAGATGAGGAGATCCTCAGAGTTCCCCTTGCCAAGTCTCCCTTGTACTACGCCTTGGACATGTCTCTGAGACTCTTTTTACAAGCTCCCAGATCTCAGGGTCAGTTTGGCCAGTCAATCTCTCATTATGGGAAAGGAGGTCTTTGTTGTCACATTTTTTATACCAGTCTAGTTTTGTATTGGATATCATGGGAATTAGTGGAGACTTTGTGCAGTAGTCTGCAAAAATATGCCAGGTAATTAACTCGGGTCCAAACAGCCAGACAGCACTAGCTCCTGCTCCTTTTAGAACCTTCCTGCTGTTAGCATTTGATGCAGCAAAGAAACCACCACCTGTGCCAGTGGTTTGTACCTGCACCCATTGCTGGGATTTATAAGGCAGGCACCAGAAACAGATCAACCTATCTGAACATCAGCGAAGAGGTGCAGATGTCCCTGTATGAACACCTTCAGCAGTGCTTGTTGCAGACAGACAGCTTGTAAGCATATATGTAAGGTGAAAAGAGAGCAATACACTTACCAACCAGTGCTATTTCCGAACTGGTGATTAGGCAGTCTCTGAACTATAATGTGTCTTTGTTGTAGCTATATAGGTGGCAGTGGAGAAATTCAAAACTGCCCAGGCTTTAATTTTATAATTTCTCATAAAGTGCTTTGTGCCCTATGAATAAAGGCATTTCGCGTTTTAAGTCAATATCCTTACCTGCTATTATGGAGCATGAAGATACAGGCATTATCATGACTGTAAACCACTGGGTCTCTGATTCAGAGTCATTGACTGCTTCTTACCACTTTGACAGGTCCTAGTCAGAGTCTAAAATTCCTAATTATTTTCTTCTTATCTGAGCCCTACTATGCCTTCAGAAACTGGGTCTTCTCTGAAACAAGCTGAGACTTACTCATGCATTAGCTTGTTCATCAGGGGCTGGAATCAAAGGATTTAAAATCTGTTGCAGTCTCTGTGCCAGGAGGTTCCTGCTAGCCAACGATCCTGACATGCCTGAAATTAGAGGAGGCAGTAGGCAGAGCATCTTCTTGAGACATATGCCAAAGAAGTTATTTCACTTCCCTTAGACTTAGCTTCACTTTGATGCAGGAAGTAGGAAAAGGGCACAGCAATAGAGAAGGTTTTTGCTCAGCGCATGTCTCCATGCTTTGCAGCTGGTATTTTAAGGAAACACGGATTATATTTGATAAATGCTAGCGACCCATGCACTCTGTGAAAAATGCCAATCAAATATTCAGGTTAAAAGGATGCACTTGCTGCAAACCATACACTCTCACTTGAAGGCTGAAGTGTAATCTGTTTTTCTCCCTGTCTTTCGAAGTTGTCCTTTATGATATTTAGGCTGTGTTTCAAAACCGTGAATTTTAGAAAGTTGATTGCTGTCTCAGATGTGCTTATTACAGTGAAGTGCTATGCATAGCCATCCCACTAAAAAGAAACAAAAATTAGCAAGTACTTTGGGCACATTTACATATCTGGATTTTAGTGGAAGCTGTCTGGGTAAGTAAACTTTATTAAAAGGAGTTGAGATTTTGATTGTTTCTGGAACACATTAAAAAAACTTACAAACATGAATTTCATTCATT
This sequence comes from Psittacus erithacus, assembly GCA_009867235.2. Taxonomy (NCBI): domain Eukaryota; kingdom Metazoa; phylum Chordata; class Aves; order Psittaciformes; family Psittacidae; genus Psittacus; species Psittacus erithacus. The sequence continues at coordinate 49,981 of WYDI02006965.1, forward strand.
TTCCTCTGCCTAGAATTCTACATTTCCTCTTAGACTTTGTTCAGACTGATCTGGCTGTATAATTTTGACCAAAATCAAAATAGTTTCAGGTAAAAAGCTAGGAAACCAGCACTGAGATTTGTGGCTCAGACTACATGGTCAACATACATCTAACTTGAGATGTTAGTTCCAGTGTCTTCAGTCTTGAATCTGAGCTGAAGTGAGTGGATATGTCTTGTGCTACTTCAGGAAGTTAATAATTTCGAAGAAATTCTTGACTACTGGTTGCTTTTCACTGAGAAGTAATACTGGGCAGATAAATGTATACAATTGTAGGCAGTTTAGAAGGTCATCCTGCCAGAAACAGCAGAGGAAACACTGTTAACAACAATAAGGAAAATAAAGAGATACATGGATTTGGTTTTTTACTCATTTTCAGGAAATCTTGCAGTTGGTTTTAGAACTGGGGTTAAATCAGACTGTACAAATAAGTAGTCAGGGTGCTAACAATTTGCAAGAAACTACAGGAATGTTGATGCTTCACTAGCTTGAAATTCTTAAGATCTTATGAAATTAAATTAAATCAAATCAATACCATTGCATATTCTTTGTGGCATACATTTAGTTACTTTGGAGGGCTGCAGAAATTAGGGTCTTATGAGGATTTTAGTAGCACTTGTTCAATATCAGAACACTGGTTTACTTATAAGTTATGAAAGATGAAGATTAACTGGAACTGGGGGCATGAGGAATTTTTCTATTTTTTTTTCATATTATATTTTGTTCCTTTTTGACACCAAAATGCCTTCAGAATGATTACTTCTCTTTGTGTGAAAAAGAGAAACCTCAGCTTTTGTATGCTTCCATGTTGATGTCCTGGCATAATTACTTGCTATAGCAGGAAGAGTAAAGAGGCACTTGCCATGTGTTTTCAACTGAAGTTTTCCCCACACATTCAATAGCACAGAAAAAATGGATTTAACAAAAGGCCACTCTTCTTTTATCCCATTTTCAGGTATATTTAATCTGGACTAATGTCTAGTCCTCCACTTTCACATTATTTGGATGTTCAAACCCTTTTATCAAAATCTTCTCAGTCCAGCAGTAAAAAATGCTGGTAACAAAGGATCCTATACAGCAAATATTTATTATGTGCACATGAATCAAAAGTGCCTGGAATTCATATTGAGAGCTGATCTGTTGAGGAAGAAAATCTCATTGGTACATAGCTGATTTTCTGAGCATGTGTGCTTTTAATAGTATTCAAATGGGAATTCAAGCTGCTGCTTGCAATGGACTGCTGTTGTAAGAAATGGATCTTTTTTGTGTGGTTATTTTTCTTCCCCCCGATAGTTGCTCAGTGCTTTATACCAATTTTCTTTCTTTCTTTCCCCTCAGGATTAACAAACCTTTAAAGCACTCTGAGGACACATTCATCATTTTGTCAGGATTGATCGACGAATTTCATAAAAACCTAGGATATTTTCAAAGGCTCCTGTCCAAATTCCAGTCAGTGGGTGCATCTTAATAGAAAACATGTGGTACATTTTTACCTGTGGATAACGTTTTGGTCCTTCATCGTATGGAGGAAATCTGGTGGTGGAGAAAGAGAAGACTTCTTCTGGAACATTTTCGCTGGTGGAAAAGAACTGCCTTTCTCTCATAATATGAAGACCATTGAGAGAAGCTGGCTGTTTCTACTGCTGCCTTTGTTACTAAGAGTTGTATGCTCCTCCTTTATTAGTGTCAACCTTGGGGTGAAAGTGATGAAGGGTCAGTCTGTCTTCCTGTCAGAAGATGACCTCAAGTTTTCCATCCCCAGAGAGAATGATGCCTGCAAAGTAGAAGTTGTGATCAATGAGCCAATAACACAAAGGGTTGGGAAAATAACTCCACAGGTATTTGGGTTCTGTTTGTGCTGTTCTGTGTGTCCAGGTGTGCACATTTGTGGGAAAAACTAGAAAGAGCTGCTTTATTGATTTATTTTTCTTGTCTGTTAATGACCAAAAGGCATGAAACAGAATGGTCTGTGATATTCAGCCTTATCCTGAAAGTAGCCAGCTGACAGAGAACTGCACCCCTGAAATCCAAAACCTCACTTCAGTATCACAAGTGCCTAAGAGTGAGTTTGGTCAGAGACTCCTTTCACAAGCAGAGAATGGGTATTTCAAAACTTTTGGTTACGAGGCATTCTCCAGTCTTTCAGCTGCTTGCTTTTCCATGAGGGTAACCAGTGCCCCTCGGATAATGCATAGCCTGCTAGAGCATTTCGCATTTCAGTCACGCAGCTACTACTTAGGGAGCAATTAAGGAAAAAAAATCATCACATACAATAAGCACATTGTGTACACCGTTGCTTGCTCTGCAACAGCTAAATTGCTAGCAGATGGTGAGTACATGAAAAAAACCCCAACTGTTTCTTCTAAAATTTCAAGATCGTAATAATAATGAAATGTATGTCACATATCACCATTCTGCTACTCATTTGCCTTACAAATCTCCCCACCTGAGTCATGGCAAGAAGGAGCTGAAAGTAATTGACGTGAAGATGTGGTGCTAGAGATAGAAGATGAATGGTTTTAATGAAGTATAATCAAAGAGGCTTTGCCTATTTTCAGAAAGTTTTGTTTGCTGTACTATACAGCATACTCTCCTCTATGTTTGTATATGTATATTGTTTTAAACATCCTCTCAGGTTTCTGGTGGTCTCTGTGAAGGCAGATGCAGGAGCACCAGTCTCAACATATTTTCCAAAGCTTCTGTCTCAGCGATTGACATTATTTTTGCATACCACTGGCAAGTACTGTGGCTGAATCGGCACTTAGAAAGAGCAGAGGCATGCTAGGGAATATAGGAGGCAATGAGCAGGGCAATGTGTGATCTTCTGTAAAGACTGTCCCCAAGTAGTGCAGAGCCTCTGCTGAGACTATACCAGGGCTTGTTCTCTATCAGCCCAGGGGCTGAGGCCGTAGTCCCCCTGCTTCACCTCCTCTGTTTAGTTTGGCCCATGAGAAGAAAAAGAAAGACTTAGGTGTGCCATTGCTTGAAAGCCTCTTTTGTAGGAAAGCTGTCTGGCTGAAGGAGTGACTTTGCTTTTGATTTCTACCTGAGCTTCTATATGCAGCAGCACCCAGCTATGTTGAAAAAGCCACTTTGTCCTTTGTAACCTGACATGCTTCTAGCAAAGGGTTTTCCAGAGTCCCTCGAGGATGTGGAGTATGTGTATTCACACACCTTATTTTACAAAATACCTATGGACCTAGAGACTTTCCCCACTTCCAGCCCCACCTATGTTAATTTTCCATCCATCTAGGGCCTCAGTGTGAGCCCAGACAGCTGCGTGTGAAGGCTGCAGGCCTCCCTGCAGGAGGGATGAGCTCTGCTAGGCTGGTGGCACTGGGATACTAGACCAGAGGGGTGCTGTGGCTGCAGGTGATGCTTGGGATACCTGCCCTGAATGGCTCCTGATTTGAGTGCTATCCTGCTAGGAAAGGTGACTTCTCCTCTCTGCAGCCATGGCACACCACAGCACAGGGTCCCCCAGGTAGACTGTCAATGAGATAGGCAGTCTAGTTATCTCAGGTCATATTTACCTGCTGGAAAACAGCAAGACATTTGTAAGTTGAGGGCTTTTGTTTTAAATGACAAAATCTTGAGTCACACACTGCAAAGAGCTGTCTGAGCTTTCACCATTGCTGAAAAAGGTGCCAGAGTCCAATCCACCCTGGGCCACTCACACTCTTTCTATCAGGAAATTCTGCAGTGTCTCTGATATGATCTCTTTTACTGCCATTAAATGAGTAATGTCCTAGGAATGTATGACAATTTAATTATAAATTGTAGTTGAAAAGCAGTTGAAGTGGAAAAAAACAAAGCTCAATAGTAATTAGGAAAAGATTTAGAACCCCTTTGTCTTACCCAGCAAATTTATAGACAATTAGAGTTGCCTGTTCATGGAAAAAGAAAACATTCTAGGAAACATATAACAGATGGTTTTTTTTGCAAAGCAGATTGTGTCTTATATGTATATAAAATGACTGTCAGTCAATGATAATAGACCTTTGTGGAAAAGTCCTTCATTTTCCATCACCCTGTTACCAATTAGGAGGTGGAACTAATAATGTTTTAGAAAGAAAGATATTAATTCTTTGATATCATAAACCATCTTCTCTGTTGTAGGCAGTCCCTTCTGATATGAACATCATCTGAGCACTATCTCGTTGTCAGATCTACATCAGACCTACATGTCACCAAAACCCTACTGACTTTGAGGGTTCTATCTGATTTACGCTAGTGAAGAATCTCATCTTCAGTGTACAACACTAAACTCCTGGAAGCTATAATATGAGTTACTTTTGAGTATAAAGTACTTATTTTTCTTTAGGGTAACACACCACCCAACTACTTCTTTAAATTTTTCTTTTTTTTTTTTTTTGATAGGATATCACTTACTGCTATCTAATTAATTAACTGCTGCCTTCCTTTATGTTAGCTTGCACTAAGAAAGAAAAGATATTAAGTAAGATCAAGACATCTTTGTGTTTTGTTAAACATTGAAAAATAACATATTTCTGTGGCATTTGAAAATAATACACAACAGAACAGCTACAATATTGTCAAAACCTTCATCATATGAGAGCAATTTTGATTTCCACGAACTGTCCTTCCTTTCTAAACAGTCCAAACAAATACAATCAGTCATACATTCCCTAACACCCTATATTACAGATTATTCCAAGATTATTTTAGCCAGTAGGAAAAGTGGTAAATCTGTGTATATGGATCTGATAATCAAGTAATTCATCGCTTACTTAAAAATAGAAAGACTTTGTACAGTGTGTTTCTTGATACAAGTTAAAACCAGCAGCACATTTGAAAGTCACTAGGAATATAGAACCATTGCCACATAGCTTGAGTATCTGAGAATAACTTCAGTGGAAGTGGACAAGTCAGTAATAACGGACGCCAACCAACTCCAGTTATTTTTCCATTATAGAAAGACACAAGTTCTAATTCTGTGTAATTGCTAGAAAGAAACAGAGGTCATTAGTTCTTACATGCTTTAGTGTAAACCCAAAAAGTGGTCATGATGTGCTTCAGTTAACTATACATTAACAAATTAAAGTATTTAATTTAGTGAGAAATTGAAGTATTACTTTGTTTTTACACTGAAAGTCAGTGCATCCAAAGAATTTCTTTATGCACTGCACTTCCATTCAACATTTCAAAGCCTCACTAAAATTGCCCTTCCATTTCACCGCCCTCCAAATTGGCTGGGGAAATGTAGGTAATTCAGGCAAGGCACTTCAATTTCATGATTCTTTTGGTACATTTAAGAAATGACTGGCTGTAAGAAATGACCTCTTCTTTCTGAAAACCTAAACAAAACAAAAAGTAATTTGTCAGCTGTATATTTATATTAATCTGTGTTAGTAATGGCCTCATTATATCTATTACTGAGTACTGAACAAATTTTACTTCAGTCCATAGATGTCCCAAGAATCACATATTAATACTGCCCATAAAAAACACATGCAGTTTTACAGTGAGACATTCAGGAAATATAATTATTATATTTTGCTTTCTTGCTGACGAGAATATTCCCTGTCTTATTGTAAGTATAAAGTACATATATATCCTCCATCAATGCATGGACTATGTAGGGGTTCCCTGTTATCACAAGGATAACATAGACATGGTTTTACCAATGCTAGCAGCTTTCAGCTGTTAAAAATCTACAAAGAAATATAGCTACATGAGAACTGTAATTTGCCAGACTTACAAACTGGTGTGTGCTGGCATGAAAATCATGTGCCCAGAATTCAAATCCCTTCCTCAAAGAATGGTGTGTCAGAACTCTCTAAAGTAATCTTTTTTCCATTTGGGAAAGGCATTTCTACTCATTGACTTACTTGTGCAAGTCAACAAACCATCAAATAAAACTAGACTGAAAAAAGTGTCTGGTTTAGATGGCTAAACTGTGTCCAGACAGCTTTGTAAATTTGGCCTGTATCAGATATGTCTCTTAGCCTCTTTTGAGTTAGGTGGTAGACAGAATATAGAAATTCTGCTTGCTTTTATGCTGTGGGATTTCACTGACATTGGGGCTAGGTGTTGGTATGGCATGGAAATGACATCTGATCTGGTAAAAAACTATCAATACAAAGTCAGTATTCCAAAAAATCGCAACAAACCAACAGGAAATATCACCAGATAATACTTTTGTAGCCCAGTGGAAATGGCCATAAAGCAGAATTTACTATCTAAGCGAGTTACTGCCATGAGCAACTTTAAAAGCTAATAAATCTAAGAGTAAGCTGCAGGAATTTGCTGCCTTTTCAGATCCACTGAAGTTGTACTACTGAATACAGCTGTGTGCATGGGTGAGCTCAAACTAGTTGCACAGAAGGAAAGACTCAGCAGCCTGCAACAAACACATTTATATGCCTGTTCCTTTTCTAATTGTAGAGTGCCAGCAGCCCCATGCTAAAGTGGTTACTCTGACTCTTACTGGGAGACAACAGAAAGGGTGAATACCTATTCATAAACTACATATTAAAAATTTCCTTAGTCTGATGCATTCCCGACAGTTGGAGAGAGGTGAAAAGGAAGCTGTGAAGTCAGCACCCTTGACAGTGTTATATCTGTCTATTCTTTCCCCTTCACAGGTTTTTGATTGTCATTTCCTTCCTAATGAAGTCAAATACACCCACCATGGCTGTCCAATTTTAGATGAAGATGCAGTCATGCTCAGGCTGCACAGGTGAGCAGTGGTGGGAGATCATAATTCACTGTTACCAGAAGCACAGCTGCCCTTGGGAAGAGCAAGCAGTTCATTTTTCATAGTAAAAGCATGTTCTGCTGTACTTGTACCTACTTAGATCAAGTAGCAGCATCATTAGTCAACAAGTGACCAGCTTTTTACAGAAACATTTCTCACGATGTATTTCAGCTACATTCAAATAATGTTTGATAATATTAATAGATATTATGTATTGCTTATTTATTACAGAAAATCAGAGATCTTTCTTTTTATTATTGAAAATGACAACAGAACTTTCAGAGCACTGTATGTTCTGCGCTGTTCGGCTGATAGTGAGACAGACCCTTGTATATACACAGCGACCAACATCTTCCTTCACACAGACATCCTTTTTAGAAGCATGAGGATGTCGGCAGCAGGGTCTGGCACCTCACGGCCTCTGGTGATCCGGGGTTTGAGGGCACATGAAAGAAAGTGGCTAAAGTACTCAGTTTAGAAGGTGAGGCCAATGCCAAAGTCACAGAGTGACAGAAGATAGGATGAAGCAAACTAATTTCCTTCTATCACCTGCAGGTTTACAGAAACTGAAACGTTTGTAGAGACATTCATCCTTCGTGTCCAGTTACTTGAGCCAGAGTGTAACATCATCAAAATGCGCTCCCGTGCCCTGGAGGTCCCTGAGTACTATGGTCTGTCCAGTGTGATTAACAAGAACATCCTCACTTTTGACTATGACAGGAAGATAAATCTGGATTGCACCATTTCCATAGACTCTTTGGAAACCCATCTACCTGCTCATGGGCAGCTCATCACTGGGCAAATGCAGCAACAGCAGCTCCGTGGAGATCAGCCACAGAGCTTCTTCCCCAGCCCTAGTACGATGTGCTTTAGTTGTTTGTATTAGCAGATTCAAAGAGCCCCAGCAGATTAAGTATGCAGAAGTGGGTTGCTTCAGACATGCTGGGTAAGAGTGGGTTATGTGAAGTTTAATGAACAGCTTGAGCTATTGTATAAACTGCAAGGGCCATGAAGTTTGTGTGGGGCACAACACAGACCACAGAACTGGTCAGTAGACCCCTGACTGGAGTATGGTTTTGGATCCTAGACACATGAACCAATGTGACACTTTGTGATTGCTGAGGCTCAGTAGAAACAGCACAGGGAGTTTTTGGAGGCAACACCCACCCAAGAGACCCAGGGAGGTTGGAGCTGGAAGATGTCAGTTGAAAACAAAATCCTGTAGGAAAACCTAAGTCATGAAAGGAAACTTAATTCTCATCACTGGCTTTTTATCAGGGTTAGTTTAGCTATAGGGATAGACTTCCCGTCTTGGTTTCTGCTCTAGTAATTGTTTTACTTTTGCTTCCATTGGATTACAGAGAACAGTCTGGGCCAGCAGTGCAGAAATGGGAGCTGCACACTGGGACTGGGAGTCATTCACAACGTAAAAATGAGCTGTGAAGAATTTCTGCGGATGGGGATTCGATATCAGCATCTTGACCCTCACTCACCTGACACTGACTATATTCCTGTGAGGCTGGATCTCACAGACACCAGGAGCAAAACTCTGCACAAGGTAGACTTTTAGACAGCCTCACAATGTCAGATTGTCCTCCTGGCTTTCAAAACATTTAAGTTTGTTGCTCCTTTTTGCATTTGGAGGGAGATAGCCTGAAAATTTGGTCAGTTCTTACACTGTTGCCAGCTGGGCAAATGAAATGCATCATCTCCATGACTCAATGCTTGGACCACTATGAGTACAGAGAAACATCTCTGGTTGTTTACTGGCAGGCATAAGTCATTTAGCCTGAGAGCAAAATTGATTCTGGCACAATTCCACCTTTTTATAATGATATGCACTGAATTCAACAAATACAGTAATTAATAAGAGCTGTATGAACATATTCAGTTAATACTAATTAATGGATCATGCATCTTTCTGTCAGGTAAAGTTATACATTATACTCACATCAAATTAAGCAAGTTGTTTTGGCCCAAAATTAAGAACACAAGTAAGATTAATGAACCTGGAAGACCTTTTCATGGGGTCTAAATATTTACTTTAGGCATTTTCTCATTAGAATGTTTCATTTTTTTCCTTTTAAAAATAATTACTGCTTTAACATGTACCCCAGTTAATTACATCAGGGTAATAGAAATTTAATGTATTCTGTTTGTTTCATTTTGTCCTTTTATTTGTCTAATTTTTTCCTGTTGTAGACTGAGCATGCATGGCTTCCTGTTCAGATTAAAGGTGCTGTTCCCAATCAAATACCCAAAGCAGTCCCAATGGCAAAGTTCATCTTGGAAGTGGACCAATTTATTTTAACCACCATTACAACCACAACTGTTGATGCTGAAGACAATGAAACTCCAAAGTCCCTACTTGTATTCAACATTACCAAGCCACCTCCACGAGGCTTCATCACTCATCTATCTGACCACACAAAACCTGTTGGCTCCTTCACATGGAAAGATCTCAGTGACATGCTCATTGCTTATCAGCCTCCAAATGTCAGCCACACAGGGAGGAGGAATTATGAGGTAACGGTGCATTGTATAGGCATTTTTAGGTATTTTCTGGTTTCTCTCTAAACAGGATTCCATGATTTTTTGGTTCCTTCTATTTTTTTATTTTTTTTTTTAATGAGAATGGGGGAGTAACTATGCTTGCAGATCCACCCAAGAGCCTTTGGAAAGATCAGTGGTGCTACTTCTACACAGGTTTTACTTCAATGTGACAGTGCTGATTCCTATGACATGTAGATAGGTGACATATTTGACGCCATGAAAGACGGACCAGCCAGCTGTCAGGATTATCATTTGATCTCACAGCTTACCTACTGTGGCAGTAGCAGTGTAGGGATAACAGAAAGGGGTTCTCAAAAGCTCCTGCTGGGAGTAGTAAAACCATGTCAATAACATAGAGAACATGATGAAAACAAGGAGAGCAGGGTCTGGAGTAAGTGAGTACACAAACAGTGCTGACTTATGAGACCAAGGCTGTAGGAATACATTTACATTTTATGGGAGCAGAAAGAGCACCACTTCTACCTTTCCTTTGTTGGCTGCTAGGTGTACAGGGTTACTTCATTTCTTCAGTAATCAGTACTGGTAGATATTTTGTATAATTTAGCAGTGTGACAGCATTCTCAGAAATAAGCAATAGTCTTAAAAAGGAGATAAGAAAGGAAGATAAATGAGTTAAAGAAGTATATGAATATGCTGGTAGTTATAAGACAACTAATTGATAGGATGGTCAAGCAATATCCCAAACAAAATGAAATGGTTGGTACTAAAGTAATGACACCAAACGAACAAAATCAGAGCAAGATAAGCTGGGGAAAGGGTGGACTGGAAAGCAGAGGAACAGTAACAGTAACTGGCACCTGATCCTGACAAAGATTTTCTTTTTTTAATCTTGGCTGTCACCGAAACCTCCTTTCTTTCTGCTTCCTTAGTATGGGGATCAGTTGTCCCACCAAACCACTTGCTCCTTAAGTGCTTCTTCTCTGTTCTGCTTTCAGTGTTGTTTCACAGCTTGTTCAAGAATTTGTCAATTCAGGAGTTTGACATTTTCTTCAACAGTTTATCTGTTTTGACAACAGGTGGAGTTTGAGGTTCATGACTTCTACTTTGAAAAGAGTTTACCGATCACTGTGTGTCTTTCCATCAGAACAACAGATACAAATGCTCCTCGGGTTTCATGGAACACAGGTGAGATCTCTTTTCCTGAGTTTGTTTTGCTACAGAATCTATAACGTTTATGACACAGACATTTGACAATGCTCTAAACTTCAGATTTACTCTTGGAGCTTAAAGATCATTAAACTGATGGACTGTAAATGTATTATTTCCCTTTATCCATTGTGGGGGGAACACGTTACACCAACTTCAGAAAATCTTATGTTTTAGCTGGAATGAAAAATAAAGAAAAAAGGGTGTTACAGGAAAATTAGGATTTCTGTATATAGTTTTTTCTTCAAGAATGAACTGGACATAAAAGAGTATAAACAGTAAAGACAAATATGTAGTGGAAAAGGAGTAGCAGGGTAGTGTGTGGGAAAGACTAGTGTTTGCTGATGTTGTTTAAAGTGGGAGTTGGTAAAAACAAAGCAACTAGAGAGGGCATGATACACTACCAGCCATTTGAAACCTGGAAAACTTACAGGGTTAAGGCTAATTCAAAGAGATTTATAATGCTTACACTAGGAATGGGACAGGCTTTCCCATCTAGGGTGAAAAGTACATTGATATTTAATCCTCAGAATTCAAAGATATAAGATCAAACAAGTCTTGAAGTTAACACCAGAGTAAGTGCAGTCTCCTCACAATAGAAAAGGAAGGAATCTGAAAAGAAGAGGCTTCATGTCTCCCAGAGAAACCCCACCTGAAATGACTGTCAGAGTAAAAAGAAGAGATACCGTCCTCATTCATGAAGACTAATATACATTTTCAAGTGCTGACTCACTAAGGAAGCTCAATGCCCATTTTCAGGCCTTGTGAGATTTCAATTGCAGTGCTCCATTTTGTGCAAGTATTCAGAAGTGGGCCTAACTAGTCTATCAGATCATTTGGAATCAAATACACTATTTCTCTGAAAAAAAAAAACCTTAAAGACAGTTGAGTAAGGCAAGTACCCCAGAATAAAAGCTGATATCAAAGTTTTACGCTGGCCTTGAATTGTCTGTCACAGGTAGGTATGTAGATGGATTTAAACATGCCTTTTTTCCTGACTGTACATACCTTTAGAAAGCATCTAACCAGATGTTGCTCACCTCGAATGTCACAAATGCTTTGGCAAAATAAAGCTCTGCTCTTTACAGGCCTCAGCCTCCTGGAAGGACAATCCCGACCGATCACCTGGCAACACTTCCAAATTGTAGACAATGACGACATTCAGAGTGTTCGCTTGGTCACGGTTGATGGCTTACAGCATGGGCGGCTCACAGTGAGAGGTAAATAATTTCAACCTGAGGGCCTGGGAAGATTCTCTAGTGCAAATGGATGTGATAATGTGGCAGTCAATAAGATGCTGATAGAGACTGGTTTATGTCACTCCCTACTGAGGGCTGCCAGCCTAAGAGCTAGATTTACGTGAGAATAAAGGAACAGAAGGAAATATCTGGATGCACAGTAAGAAATTAAAAAAGTTCACAAGCTCATAAAGAAAACCAGTTGCTTTACTTTTGCAAATAGTTTATTTATGATGTCCAAATCCTTAAATGGCAGATACATGCAAGTATGGCATTCTGCCTACACACCACTTCCATTTGAAAATTAAATTGGTTCTAAATTTCTCCATTGGATGTGAGTTCAGCCCAGTGAGCCGATGCAGCAAGTAACACGCCTGGTGCTGACCTGTCTCACCGAGGCTAAATGAGGACAGATGCCTGTGATAGCGCTGTGATGCCCCTGCAAAAACAGGACTAACATCAGCATGGCTGTATATTGCACCGGGTTCCTCAAAGGAAACAAGAAATTCTGGGGCATGAGAATGCATCTTCTGCAGCTTTCCCCTCCGTAGCAAAGAGCAAGGCCAGCATGGATGGAAGCAGGCAGCACTCCCAGCTACAGGCAGGCAGACAGGGAGCTCTGCTCTCTCTGCTGATCGGCTTCTCAAGAATATAAGAGTATTGAAAAATCCAGTACTTAAACTTTTACTTTCTTAACATACATTTACTTTTACCTTAAACTTCTACTTTCTTTTACTTTCTTTTTACTTTTTTAACATACTTTTAAACATTTTACTTTCTTAACATACTTTTAAACATTTTACTTTCTTAACTTTTACTTTCTTAACATTAAACTTTTACTACTTAAACCTTTATTTTCTTAAGACACATTTACATTCCAATGCTAAAATTTTAAAGAAATCAGGCATGCTGTCATTGAGCAGGCATGACCTAGGCAAAATGCAGTCATTGTATTGTAACTTCTTACATTTTTGCTTGAAGATGTTAAGGAATGAGGAGTGATTTCGATTTGTTAGCAAATGCAGACAGCATGTGGATATTGTTGCTATTTATTGGAAGCTTTAAGGTTTATTTTAAAAAGTGGCAATTAAATAAGACCTAATTCATTAGTAATTTTGCTTTGAAGTCTCATCAGTCATAATAGTGATCTTTTCTTTGGGAAAATGGTTAGGTTAAAAATGTCACTTTGCTGTTGACAGGGCAGAAAGTTACTGCCTCTGTTAATGCTGGACTTTTTGGTAGTTAAATGTATTCATGTCAAGTGCATAGCCTAGAGATATTCAACGAGTATTTAAAAAAAAGGAAAGGTGGTATTTGGAATTTAATGGAAACAGAAGTCGTCCAGAAGTACATTTCATCTCAGGAAACTACTGCTCATCTGCAGGATCAGCCTCCTGTAACACTGTCTTTTCTGGGGGTGAGGTAGTTATTTCTCCATCCTAAAGTTTGTCTATACTTTCAAGCAAGGAGAAAAGAGAGTAAGTGGGTGTCCCAGCTGATGTTACACAGCCTGGAGGGCAAGGCAATATTCTCCTTGGAGACCCTGGGGAGATCATCTTTTCCAGCATCAGCTTTCAATTCTTGAAACCTTTAATCTGCCTGAATATTTATCTGTGTACATAACATGTCTAGAGAAGCAGATCTGTAAAATCATCTTATTATAGAGAGTAGCCTCAGCATACAGAAAAAATAAGAATCAGAAATGAAATGCTGAGCTGTAATTAGAAATCATATTCTCTTTTGTGCTTAAAGTATATATAAAATATTCTGAAAAGAAAGGAAAATTTGAAATTAAAGTGGTAACAACTGCAATTAAAAATCCTTTATATCTTCAGTTAGCTTCAGTGGAATGGACGTTTGGAGGATTTTCTTTGCTACCACACTTGCAAAGTCCGAATTCTTATCAACTGTTCCAACTTCTATAATCTTGTTTCCAATAGGAGAAGTTATATCTGATTCTTCTTGTTGGAAATGCATTCTCTTTCTCTCTCCCTCTTAATAATATTCATATTGGAAAGATTCTTCTCTGGGCTGAACTGGGCATTTTTGACGTGTTTTCTTACATTATTTCGACAGGAGGGAAAGGATTCATGTTCGCAGTCTCTGACATTCAGGCTGGAGTTGTTCACTACCATCACGATGACAGTGATTCTACTAAGGACTTTGTGGTATTTAGGATTTTTGATGGTGCCCACAGTATTCGCCATAAGTTTCCAGTCAATATCCTCCCTAAAGACGACAGCCCTCCGTTTCTTATCAGCAATGTGGTCATAGAAGTTCAAGAGGGACAGACAATCCTGATTCAGGGCTTTATGCTTCATGCATCTGACATGGATTCCAGTGATGATTACATACTATTCAATATTACCAAGCCACCACAGGCTGGAGAAATCATGAAGAAACCAGGACCAAACCTAATAGGTAATGAAACACATCCACAATAGAACAATTACCTTTGTTCGTCCCTCCCTTTCTCTTTGCTTTATTTAACTGCCTTAAATGTTACAATTAGGCAATTTATTTTGGCTCAGGACAAATCATGGGAAATTTGGACTTCTTTGTAAATACCCATCTTAATTAATGTTGGTCTTGGCACCAGGATAACAGTACCTGTGAACACAATTTATCCCATAATTCTTCAATTTTCAGTCTATTTGCCTGATGTACTTTTCTCCTCCAGAAAAGCTGGGCTAGTCAGGAGTTACTTGATCTACAAGGATCCCTGACATGTTCAAAGTTAATTAGGTGATGCTAATGATGCTAAAAGGGAAGAAAGCTCTCTTTTCATTTAACTGAACTCAGAAATTCCTGTGCTAGACTGTAGAGGCTGCTAGTCTGGCAAATACCCTTTTGTCCTCTGAACAGGGCTTTAGGCCAGTTTGCTGTGTTGCGTAATTTTTTGAATAATCTTTAAGTGATGTAAAAATGATGTTGATGATCTTCAGGAAATGTGGAAGACAATGCGATAAAGGACTTGTCCTATTTAGGGTGAAAAAAGGGACATTTTGCTTTACCAGTTACTTGCACAGCTAATGGATAATTTTTATTAATTATTAAAATCATGCACTATTCAATATAAGATATATTCTTCAATTCAACAGGCTATTCTGTCAGCAGTTTTCTTCAGAGGGATATATTTAACGGAATAATTTATTATCATCACTTGGGAGGAGAAGTATTTGAAGATTCCCTTGAGTTTGTGCTGAGTGATAGCCATGACCCCCCCAATCTCTCAGATCCACAGGTATGAAAATGAAGCTTCTTTGGCAGAGTCCCACATATTTCCTTCAAATGGATGATGATTTTATGCCTTCCGATAGACTTTAAAATCAAACTGGTGCTGATCTTTTCTGTTTGCTGCTACCCTTGTCATCACCACAAGTAACGCACTTCAGAGCTAGCTCTTATTCTTGCTTCCTATAGGGTAATTCTTTCTGCTGGGTCATGGAGAAACAAATTCATTTCAAAGGCTTTTTGCTACAGTGTAAAATGAAATGTTGAAAACAAATTAGATTTGGAGATGGTACAAACAAACAAAATAGTCCTTCTGAAGTCAACTGAAGAGAACTGACTCACCAGGGAGTCCAACATACTGAATTTAACTTTGATTTTAATTTAAATGGAAACTACTAAGAATTATAGGCTTTGCATTTAACTGCTGTGTATCTCCATTGCTCATGTATTCATGACTGGGCATGATAGCCACATCCTGTATATCATATTCCAGTGATTTACTTACTTGTCTGTGTGCATGTTTGTAAACAACTGCTGGGACAATCTCATCTTGAGATGAATGTCTGCTGACCGCACTGTCTCCCTGGTTTCAGGTGATGATGGTGCACATAATCCCTGTGGACGATCAGCTACCCAGAGAAGCCCCAGGCGTGACCCGTCACCTGACTGTTAAGGAGACTGAGATTGCTCACCTAACTAAGAAACATCTCCACTTCTTAGATGTGGAAGATCAGGACAGGGGACTCACATACACCATAACCACTTCCCCATTTTTCTCTTGCACACATGGGTAGGTGTGACCTGCCATACCTTTCAGGTGGGAATGGGCAATGACTCATGTAAGAGAAGCAGCCTCAGTGGCAGTAGCATTCTTGTGTATCAGGTTCTTCAATTGTTGACTTAAAGTGCAATAGATGGGTGCACCTCCCTGTTGATGATTGTGTGAGCTAGAGCTGAAAGCAGCAGAATAATAAATGGAGTAATTAAAAAAGCCCCATAGTTTAGCAAGGCATAAGGAGGAAAGCACCTGAAATATTTTCTTTCCTTTTGTTGGACTTGCATTTTACACTGCTGTACGAGATCCTGTGCAGCCTTGAGTACAAGCCGCAGCACGTCTCTTACTGGCGGAGTGGGACTGACCTGGGCCTGCCCCGGGCCTGCCCTAGGCTGAGAACATGAAGTGCTATAGTTTCTTCTAGGATTGTATTATCACCACAGCACTGCAAAGGACTCCTGGTCCTGGGCCCATGGAGCACAATGGAAGCAGAACTGGTTAAGGAGGCAATGAGGGTATGGGATGAATGGGTATAGTAGCCGTTTACATGTCATTGATGCTGTTTCACCAGTTAGAAATCCATGAGAATTCGTGACAGCATTGGCAACAATTTGCCAAATAGAAAAGTTTAAAATCCAACCATTGTACAGTTCAAGCTGAAGAACACCACTTTCAATTTTGACCTCAAGTAACAGAGGATCAATGTGGAACTGGGAAAAAGGATGCTTAGGCTGTTCGCCTATTCAGTCAAACAGCTACATGGTTATCCAGTTTACTGGTTACCGCTGTTGGAAAGCTGACTTGTTGAAGATGGGTTCATTTCAGAAGTTTAAAGACGTATGGTCTAATTTATTTTTCTACATTAAAGTAAATGCAGGTTTGTAAGTAATAAGAATGTGATGGACTGGACTTTCAGGAGGTGTAATTGGTATCTGGGGTGTACAGAGACACACTTGTAACAAACCCAGAGCTTGCTTAAAAGGTATGTCATAAACTTTCATGACCATCCTGATACACATTTTTTGTGGTCGTTTTTCTGTGATAATGTTTAAATGAATAGCAAGGACAGAAGAAAGAGACAGAATATAGCTGGGATGGGAAGTTTAAAGACTGAGCTATGTGACTGTTGTTTTTCCTGTTCTTCAGTTTTGCTAACCAGGATGTGACATACTTATTTTGTACAGCCACACAGACGCTGGGAAGCTGTTTATGGTGGACACCATCCCCAAACTAGTCAAGGACCCTTCTGCTCTTGCACTGCGGTCCTTTGCTCAGGTTTGTTATGTTACCTGACACTAAAACCTGTTCTAAACGATTTAGAAGCTACAAGTATACAGCTTCTTTTTGACAGGAAGAGGTTGAAAATCGGAACTTTCATAATTCAATTCCAGCTTTTAAAAGAAATTTCCATTATGCTTCAGTTCTGCAATATGTAAACACAACTTTCCTTCTGAAACCAGCAGAAGCTGCATTTTCCTAGGGTAGTCTGTGTTTGGATCTAGCCTGATGTTAAGGTGAAGGAAAAAATGAGGCGTTTAGAGTTTCCTGCTTATTCTCAGTGTCTCCACCAATAGATGCGATACAGGCTGAAACAGGCCTCTTTCAGGATTTTGTTGCTACATTTCCACTTAGTCTGATGGGTGTCTTACAAATATTAATAAAGTGCCCTGGTTTATATCCTGATGTATTGATAAGGTAATCATAATAGATTATAATGGTGATCATCTCAGTACCATAATGAGAGTTCTGAGCCTACAAATCCTTAATCATGTGCCTAATATGGGTGTCTGGATATCAGATTTTGGTGGTTATTTTAGCCTTTTTCACCAGCCTGCCCTAGGAAAAAAGAAAATAAAGGCGGAGGCAAATTCTGTATTCAGACATGCAGTTCCTGTGTGTTTGTTAAACTTCATTAGTTTACAAGAAAACATTTCATTAGGAAAGGCTTTTAGACCAGCACTCATAAAGGGCTACATCAAGGAGACAGGCCATCATCTCTGTCATCACTTATAAACTGTGTCTGTATTTTTTGCTACAGGTTTGAGGATTTGAAGGTATACTTACTTGATTTGTAACTAAAGATGCATTTAATCAAGGTATTGACAGTATATAAAGAGTAGATGCGAAATATATGGAATTAATTTTGGCAGCTCAGATACCATCTAATCAGGGGATGAGAAAGGTCCCTAATGTCAGATTTGGCTCTCCCAAATTATGGGTTTATGGCTCTCCTATTATCTCTTCTTACATTCACCCTTCTTCTCTTTTTGCAGCATGCTGTGAACTATATGAAAGTTGCTTACATGCCACCACTGCAGGACATTGGGCCTGAACCTCAGCACGTCCAGTTTATTTTTTCTGTCAGCAATCAGCATGGTGGCACTTTGCATGGAATATGCTTCAATATTACAATTCTTCCTGTGGACAATCAAGCCCCAGAGGTAGGGTGGTGGTGAAGGCAAGAGGAAAGGACTGGAAATGGCTCTGAGTAGGAACAGAAATGCTGAGAGATGTCTTGCTTTGACTGAAATGAATAATAAATCTTCCATGGGATCAGGGTTTCAGTGTGTTATATGTAGTCTGCATTGGTACTACAGTGAAAGGGGAAGTGTGGTGAGTGTGCAAGGTTTTTTTGTGTGCTGATTTTGTGTGCTGAATAATTTGAGGGCTACCATCAATGCCTGAATGTCTGCACAAAAATATGTATGCCATATGCTGGTTAAAAAAATGCATCCCTCTTATACTGTCTATTGCCTATGAAGGCCAGGAGCCTGCTTGAACAGGACAGGGTCCGGGCTGCATGTATTAGGGTCTACTACTAGTAAATTCCTTAGGTTTTCCTAACACAGTCTTTGGCATTTTATTTTTTAAGGTGTCACACATCCTTATACCGGAGTAAATTGAAATTGCCCTGTTCAGTGTATGTTGGGAGGTGCAATAGGAAAGAGAGTTAAGAATTTTCTCTTCCATGCAGGTTTATACATGCCATTTAAAAGTGGAAGAGGGTGGCCTGAGCCCTGTCACAGAGGAACATATTCTCGTTTCTGATGTGGACACAAAACAGGAGCATCTCCTCCTTCTTCTGCAGAGACAGCCTCAGCATGGAACGTTGGAACTGGATGGCATTCCAGTCAACAAAAGCTACAGGCTTTCCTGGAGGGACATGCGTACCCTGGCAGTCAGGTTAGAAGAGTGGCTGTCTTCTCCTCTGGCAGTGGCTGAGTTTTTCAGTCAGATGAGTGAACGCCCTGCACTGAAGGGGTGAGATGCAGGGGCTGCAGCCAGCAGTACTCACCATAGCACAGCTCTGGCAGAGCTACTCCAGGCCAAGGTTGCTGGCTGATCCTCAGGACTGCAACACTCACTGCAGAAGCTAAGCTGCTCTGTGGCCAGAAAGTGGGAGCTAGTGACCATGTCTGGTGTAGATCAGTTTCCCTATGTAGCACTGCCCTATGCAGATGAGGAGGCAAATTCTGTATTCAGACATGTAGTTCCTGTGAAGAAGGCAGTGGTTGGCAGCTTTTTTCTTTTAAGGAAATTTTATGTTTATTAAACTTTGTTAGTTTACAAGGAAACTTGTATTAACACTAATTAACCCAGAGATGAAAATGTTGCTGATATATTTGTGGCAAGAACGAGACTTGATTTCCTACATGCATGCAGAATAGGAGCTCTCTGACTCCGTTTCTATCTGTTAGTCAAAGTGGGCACCTACCACAGCAAGAACATACATGCTTGGCAGACACCTCACAGGCAGCTAGAACAGGGATGGCAAAACCTCAGTGAAACATTTCTTGCAGCTGATGTCTGGTTTTTATTGGCAGTCTTCTTCATCTAGGAGACCCCACAAGTCTTCTGAAGACATTCTGATCCAGAACCAGCAGTCTTAGATGGACACACTGGCACAGGGATTGGCTTTTTATATTGAGAAGGATCCATATTGTCTCTGGCATGACCAGAAAGCAGAAAGCACAGCTTCTTTGTCTATGTGAAATATACATAGCTCTTCTTTTCTTTTTTTCCCCTCACAGTTATCGGCATGACGGCTCTGAGACTCTCACTGATGATATCCTCTTTGCAGCCACAGATGGCATCCACTTTGTAGAATTCATTCTGCAGGTCGAGGTCAGTGTGTTGTATATTTTTGAAAGCAATTGACTCTGCAGAAGAGTGCAAAGTTTGATGTCTGAAAGTCTTCACATTCTCTTGGAAACTGGAAGATAATGGACTTGTTAGGCATCAGGTTTATGTGGCAAATTGAGACATTTGGCCTGTACTAGCCAAAAGGCATTTGCACTTGCTCTAGACCGGGTTCTTCTACCTGGAATTATTCTCTCTGTACCTAAATTTGGGGACTGAGATTTTTCTCAGGCTGTAATTATCTAGTTCAGTTTTCTTTTGTCTTTGAATTTTTAACGTGACCCTAATTCAGGTGGTTTCATTTTGTTCGTAGGGAAAGCTCAGTGTACTCTGACTATGACACCATACTGGTTTGAGCAGTGTGGAAGGCAATGTATAAAAACAACAGCTTTCCACTGAAATGAAAGGTAAAAAATCTTGTTTTTCTGATTAGGTGTTGCCTGTGAATGACGAGCCACCTGTTATGCAAACAGGCCTTTTTCCTGTGCTCCACTGCCTGGAGGGTGAAGAAGTGGTCCTTTCTTCAGAGTACATCTATGCCACAGATGCAGACAGTGATGACATGAAACTGATGTTTACTCTGGCTCACCAGCCCTATCATGGGCTGGTGAGGAAAGCTGGCATTGCTGTGGATCGTTTCTCCCAAGCTGATGTAATCTCTGGTTTAGTCACATATAAGCACACCAGTAAGTGAGTTAAGCACAGAGTTTGACTGGAAGGTGGTCATGGAGTTTTCTGGAAGAAAATCTTAACCAGAATTCATGTAATCTTTGCAGAAGCTCAGCAGGAACTGCTGAGAAACCACATGTGTTTTGACCAGGGAAAAAAATAAGCTGGCTTTGAAATACGGATGATGATATAAAACTACCAAATGTTTTAATGAGCCCTCCAAATCCCTATTTGAAGTGAAAAAATTGTTAGAACAACTACATAAAAATATCACAGCCTTAGAGGATTTCTTTCACTGTTTCTGGTAAAATACCTTGGGCAGTTTGGGTTATTTTTCTTTTTTTTTGGGGGGGGGAATTACTGTTAAATTAGGTACAAAATAGAGCCTTTGTATTTGTTTCATGACATAAAAATCTCACTTCAACCATTTTCCATAGTCATGTTTAGATAAAAGGATATAATGCTGTAAATTGGGATGCCATGTTTTTATAGAAAAATGCTAACAACCTGAACTACTTCTTGCTTGCCTCTCCAGTCTACATGGCTATCCATTTCTGGGCTGTTTATAGTTTTTCTGCATTATAAGGTGAAGGATCAGATTTCTTCAAGAGAACCACAATGCTAAAAAGATGTTATTTTGTGGTTCAGTCGTTAAAACTAAAAAAAACCCAATTTTTTCTTTTCTTTTTTTTTTTTTTTTTAAATTACTCACTGAAATCAAGGGCCAGTTAATGCCATTTCCTATTTGATGTCATCTTTTTATTGGCATTAAAGGGGTTCTCTTCTATATCTCCGATGACAGTTTTAGTCTTGTTTGTTTTTTTCTTTTTTTCTTAAGGCTGTGGTTTTCTATGTAATTAGTCTGTAATTTTGTGTGTAGATGTGATATTTTCAGGCTTGGCACCATCTAAAATGAGCAGCTGGTATTTGAGAAGAGAAGGAAGTACTTGATTATGGCCACCCATAACAAACTTTTCTTCAGCAGCCTAAAGATACCAGGAACATTTTTTTAATGGCAGCGTTTTGCAGAGTAATGAAGGGCAGAAACTGACTTTCAAGAGGGCAGTGCCAGTGTTTTCTCATTCCCAAATTTCTGCATGAGTCTGAAGTCAAATGTTCTAACAGTAGATATCACAAGAGATGGTGGGAATCACTGCCTTTTCTTTGCAGACAGCTTATTAGAAATGTCTTGCAGCAATGCAAGACTGCTAGGTCAGAACTGCTGAGAAATGCACTCAGCCAGATGCTTCTTGCAAGGGGTGGTAGTTCCCAGTCCTGTGCTGTACCAGTCCACATTTTGAACGTGATTACAAATGGGCAAAATATACAGTTGCACAAAAATACATATACAAAGCATAGCTCTTGTTATAGTTCATTTAGTAGGAATAAGAGGCATATACAAATACATGCATTTTAGGTGTGCAAAAATGTTTTGTTCTGGAACACTCTGGAAAGTACCACTTGTCATAGAGACAGTATATATACATATGTATATAAAAGAACGATCTTTTCCTACATTCTTTGAGAAGGGTGCAGGAAAAACTCTCTGCATGAATGTATGTTTTGCAAATGCTTTAGTGAACAAAGAACAGAATTATGAGTACTACTAGCAATTTTATTACAATTACAATATAGTATTACAAAATTGAATGAGTAATGTTATAACTATTAGTAATACTTAGTCATATACTTTTCTGCTCCCTTTTATTCTAGAATAGAAGCTGGTTAAACTTTATTGCAAACAGCAAACCAAATTCTTAACCAAACAGCACCCCCACCAGCCAGAATTAAGAATTCTAGTAATTTTGGTTTTTCTTCTGATTTTGAATACTGCAGACTGTCCTTGCAGGATACAAAACTATTCTTCATGAAGTTGAGGTAAAACATTTCCTCTGAACTGCAATATTTTTTTCCAGGTGGGGAGATTGGCCTGACTCCTGCCATTGAGGTCTTAACCTTCGTAGTCTCTGATAGTGAGGCTGGCATAGATGTGAAAGACTGCTGTTATGATGGACCTCTTTTTCCTCCAGTTCCACTTCAACATCCATTTCCAGTATATGACCTTAACATCACTGTACTTCCAGTGGACAACCAGCCTCCATCAATTGAAACTGGTGAAATCTTCCTCTCTACTGTGGGCTTACACAGTACTGTAACGGCTAAGGACACAGGGATTTTACTTGCTTGCTTGTTTGTTTGTTTGTTTGGGATTTTTTTTCCTTTAGCAACAGAAAGAGTCAGCTGAGATCAGCATACAACAGTTTTGAATCAGAATACACATTAATATTTTTTTCTTTTGCTAGTACAGTATAGCCACCAAATACAGCTGCAGGTGCAAGTGTGAATAACTGCTTGTGCTCTTCAGCTAAACCACATGTTTAAATCATGTGGTTAGAGATAAGAGTGTTCAGATCTACCCCCTTCCATCTGTACACGTCCTTTGCTTCATATGTAGGTATCATGGCTTGTCTCCAACGAAGCGCCACACAACCTCTCACTCACTCACCCTGGTGGTATGGGGGAGAGAAACAGCAGAATTAAAATAAAACTCACCGGCCACCCACACAAGAAAAGCAAAGCAAAGCAAAACAAAACAAGGAATTCATTCACTGTTTCCTACGTTCAGACATCTCAAGGAAAGCATTCCATGTTAATGGTTACCTGGGGAGACAAACGCCATTGCCCCAAATGTCATATGCTCTGAGATATCCCTACGGACAGTTAGGATCAGCTGTTCCAGCTGCGTCCCCTCCCAACTGCTTGTGCACCCCCAGGCTGCTCACTGGTGGGGTGGTGTGAGAATCAGAAAAGGCCTTGACTGTCTAAGCACTGCTCAGCAGTAATAAAAACATTGCTGATTTATCAACACTGCAGCACAAATCCAAAACTTAGCCACATACAACCTATTATGAAGAAAATTAACCCCACTTCAGCCAAAACCATCATAGTAAGCTATGTCTGAGTAAAAGTGATCAATGTCTTCTCCCTGAACTGAACCTAGGTCCATAAAATTGTCATACGCATTGTTTATACAAAAACATAAAGTAAATATCTATCTACTTTTGCATGTAAAATCTACAAAAGAAATTAAGACTTCGGCCCTTATGTAAAAGGAGAAAATCTTTTAACACTGTTATTTAACTCTATTAATAGATGAAGGCAAATTTATGTTGTATGTGCAACAGATCAAATGAGTAGATTTGAGCCCATATTTTTACTAGTACTTTTCAAAATCAAAAATATTTAGTTAAAATGGAAATAGTTTGGTAATGTACATTTAGCCTAACAGACCTCATTGTGTGAAATTTCCATTGACTTCCTGGGCTTTCAGTGAGGTCTGTGGTATACATATAAAGGTATGCTTTCTGTATGCCTGCCTTTTTCAATGTCATTTGTTTGTTATCATAAAATACATGCTGTGTATCTCAGAGAATATCTAAGCATATGTATGAGTAGTTTTGTAATTGGCAGGCTTTCGCCCAAGTAATGTTCTGGAAATGAAGCATTGTCCCAGCAGGGAAATTAAGCAGTGTTGCATGAAAAATTATTCATTATGAGCAATTCAGAACAGCTCTCATGTAATTAATGCTCTGACTAACAGAGGTAACAACTGTTTTTGAGCAGCACATAAACTATACCTAATAACTTACCAGCAAAATAATTTCATGATCCCCTTCCTCTCTACATACCTGATGGCAAAAGCAGAGTTGACAGTGTAAGCACAGAAAAAAACCTTAAACCAAATCCTCTCAGTAACTCAGTATTTGTTGTCTTTTCCCTCTTAGTTACTACTTCCATTTGTACTAACAAAAGCAACAGTAAAATGAGCTAAAAGAGCAATAATGCTTATCATATTGTTTGTGCGCAGGTGCAAAGTTTGTGGTGGAGGAGGGCTCCTCAGCAGCCCTTACCACAAACCATTTGCTTGCCACTGACCCTGACACCACTGCAGATGACTTAGAGTTTGTCTTGGTTTCTCCTCCCCAGTTTGGTTACATTGAAAATATACTGCCTTCTCCTGGGTTTGAGAAGAGCAACATTGGTATAAGTACAGGTAAGTCTCAGTGACATACCGTAATCAAGCAGATGAGATACAGAGGGCTTCTGGTGTGGTGGGCTCTGGTGGTTTGTGCATTAATATGGACTTACTGAGGAAGGCAGGTGCTGGCAAATGAAGAGCAAACGGGACTGTAAGGGGGGAGTTCAAAGGCAGACTACAGATCTGAAAATGTGAAGAATTAGCATTTGAAGTAAACAACCCAATATTTGCTTTATGCATTCCAGCTGCAGACTATTAGAAGTGGCAATATGAGACATTAATCTGCTCTGTCTCTGCCTTCCCCTGCAGCCCTCCATGCAAGGGTCCTGCGCTTCCCTTCACCTAAACCTCTGTCACTTAAATGCTTCAGCTGAGAACTTGAAAAGCCTGGGTCCCATGTTAGTTTCCAAGACAAAGTAACAGAAGTGATAGATATGTTGGTTGGCTTGGGTGTCTTCCCTTGTTCATCTTCAAACATTGTAATGCAGTTTCATCCTCAGCGGAACAGACTGTGGCATGTTCTGTAATGCTACCAACTTTTACCAGTGTCTCCAGACAAACACCTAGAACCACTGAGCCTTTTGGTTCTCATTTTCCTGGTCTGTCATAGAAATATAGAACGGTTAGTCTTGGAGGAGATCTTAAAATTTCCTCCAGTTCCAAACCCCACAGACGCTGGCAGGGATACTTTCTGCTAGACCAGATCAGTTAAGTAACAATCAATGCAATTATTTAGAGCCCAAATCTTACCCATAATTTGAGTCTTTTTGTTTGGGCTCAGTTCTGCAGACTGAACTGGAAAGCATGAATTTGCAGTCTCACAAGCAGCAGAAAGACGCATTTTTGTTTCAAGGGAAGGGCATGTGTCCTGTGGTAACGTGCAGTGTAACTCTGCCAAAAAAATATCGGAAAACTTATGAAAACCCTTGCAAAATCCAAAATATTTGTTCTTTGAAGGAATACATAGTTTCAGATTTTTTTTTATTATAACATAAGACCAGAAGCCTGGCAAAGATTGGTTAACTCATTGTCTTTTTAAAATCTCTAGCTTCGTTTCAGCTGAAGCACCTGAAAGCTCTGAACATAAACTATGTACAAGCCAGACATGAGCGAATGGAGCCAACAGCAGACCGCTTTGTACTTTATGTCACTGATGGGCTGCATCGCTCCGCAGAGACTCCATTTTGTGTGCTGATCAACCCAACCAATGATGAAGTCCCAGAATTCATAGCAAGAAATATTACTGTAAGGAAATAATCCAAATGTCTGTTACAGAATTATTTTATACCAGAATTATTATATACTTTTTCACATAGATAAGAACACTGTTCTGACACTTGCCCCTCTGCATCTTTCCTTTGCTTATGTAGTTCAGCCTAGTTCAGGAAATAGCCCAGTTAAATCCCATGTAAACTGATAACACAGAGCTGCAATGGGACTGTACTAGTGCACAGTTCTGGTAACTCGCAATTAAGAGAAAAAAAAAGTGCTCAATCTTTAAACAAACAAGTAATCTAGAAAGCAGAAGGATCTTCATGCTCCTTCTAGTTTCTCAAGAGCTTTTATATTTTCCTGTAGTTTTTTTATGCTTCAGGCATAGCCTTTCCCCTCCCTGAAGACTGCTTTTAAAATAAATAATAATTCTGCCTTCCCCTGGGTTTGAGAAGAGCAACACTAGCAACCACACTAAGGCAGTGTAAACTAATCTTACTGTGAAGTAAAAAACGCAGGCATGTGTATAAATGTATACGCACCCATTATTTATATATACATATCTTTATAGATTTAAATTCTTTCTCCTTGGCACTTAATATGATGTTTATTTACATAACAGCTTTTCTATTAATTGAGGCAGACACAAACTCTTTATCTCACCTTTTTTTTTTATCACTGTAACCATTTACTCTGTGTCAGAGTGGATGAAATCAGTAGCTGATTCAAAAGCGACTGGGAAACGGGTGGAGAAAACAAAGAAAACTCATACACAATAATAACCTACTTAGGAAACTGTGCTAATTATTAACTAATAAAATTAAGAATTTTATTCTCTGATTCTTTTTATGTCAAAGAATTTGACATTTTTTCTGTCATGTTTAGGTTCAAGAAGGGGAGATGAAAGAGCTGGATCTTTCTATTATCAATGCAGTTGATCTGGATGTGCCTCAAGACCGCTTGGTATTTGGGGTTGTGCAGAGGCCTCAGTATGGGTTCCTTATTAATGGAGTTCATGGCAATGACATTCTATACTACAAACAGTTAATTAACCATGACCACCACAGCCATGAGTTGCTTGTTCAGGACTTTTCCATGGAGCTACTGGAGAAGGGTAGGTGCAGCATTCTTCTGACATTGGTTTTTCATCTCTTTAAAGGCAAGGTGGCACAGTAAGAAACGTTCAGCACTTATTTAGTCACTTGCCTTATGTGTATTTCCAAGACAATGTTTAGGAAGCCGACTGTAGGAGAGGCTCAGTTTTAAGATTATCTTAAGAACCTGAACATGCGTAAGTCCATGGGACCTGA
This sequence comes from Psittacus erithacus, assembly GCA_009867235.2. Classification (NCBI taxonomy): domain Eukaryota; kingdom Metazoa; phylum Chordata; class Aves; order Psittaciformes; family Psittacidae; genus Psittacus; species Psittacus erithacus. Next base: position 77,078 of record WYDI02006965.1, read on the forward strand.
TGAAATCCATCTGCAGGTTGTGAAAGAGCTGACGAATGAAGTTGCTAAGCCACTGTCCATCATATTTGAAAAATCCTGGCAGTCAGGTGAAGCTCCCAATGACTGGAAAAAGGGAAATATAACCCCCATTTTCAAGAAGGGGAAAATGGAAGGCCTGGGAAACAACAGACCAGTCAGTCTCACCTCTGTGCCTGGCAGGATCACGGAACAGATTCTCCTGGAAAACATGCCCCCTCAAAACCTGAGGAGAGATTTTTCTTTTCTCCGTTGTCTAATATGAACCTTCAGAAGTGTCAAGTTCCCACCCCAAATTCCTCAGCCTTCCCAAGTGCTGTTTTTGTCTCTTTTCCAATTGCTTGGCTTTTCTCTTTTCCTGTCCATAATGGTGACCAAGCTACCTCCAGCCCAGATCCTCTGATTGGCTAGGATCACAGCCACAAGGTCAGCTGTCCTCTCAGAGGCTTGTTTAAAGACCCCTGAGGATTAAGGCACAGAAGAGTGTTGCCTGATAGTCTCACCCTTACTATGGTCCCTGTTAAAATGAACTGGAATGAGGACAGGAGAAGAAATGCGGTTTGTTCAGACCAACAGAGACCTTTCTGTGGAGGGAGTCACTCCTTACTCAAGTCATGCTGGTGTCTTTGAGACAATAGTATGTTGGTAGACTAATGAACATCAGTGGCTCATCAAGCTTATTTTCAGGTGGCTGAAACAAGCTTGCTGTGACAGGGCATATGGGGAAGGGAGGTGGAAGGGTGAGGGGGAAACAGAAAGAAATGGTGCGAGAGATTTTGCTGCAGTCAGATTTATTTAATTTTTCCATTTTTCTCCCTCTCTTTTTTTTCCCACCACCCCCTGTATAGGAATGAAGCTGATGTACATGCATGACAATTCAGAAAACCTCACTGACAGCTTTAGAATCCAGTTATCAGATGGCAAACATAAAGTCATCAGAACCATTTCAGTAAAGGTCATTCCAGTTAATGATGAGAAACCAGTGCTGAGCAAGTAAGCCACATGTTCCTTTCTCTGACAGAGGGATAAGTTTAAACAGAATGATCCAAATGTGATCAAAACAGCAAACTGCTGACTCATGGGGAGAATCACAGACTAATGTCAATGCAGATGTTTCCATATGGGTCTCTATCAGCCTGTTTAACAAAAACATTTCTAGTGAAACAAGAATATGCTTTAATGTTGCTCAATATTAAAAGAATAGTGAGAAAAAGAAAAAAAAGTGGGGGAGCATGCTTGTTTTGCCTTTTACAGCTTACTTGAAGATGTTTGCCAGAGAGCCTTCATGTTTGCACACCTCTACTGGCTACTGACCATCATGGTATTGACTGCAGTTACTTTGCTTTGCCCTTCCCTGGAACAACTGCCTGTTTAAAACATCTTTCTGAAAGCACCTATGTATTCCGACATAAGATAATCCACAAAGCTGATGCCTCCTTGCCTCACAGGGGAAAGCTTTTCAGCTTAATGATTTTTTTATTTTCTCTTTGCTTAGCTATAATTCAGCTTCTGAAAAGATGTATGCTAAGTTCCCTTACAGTTCGAAACTAGGAAAGAGAAATGAAATAGACATAGTCAGAAATTGCTTAGCAGACCATTTGCAGATAGGCAGCTAGCTGTGAGAAAGATGAACCTCCTGGACATTTTAACAACAGACTTGTCCCTTGGGGTCCCCACTTTTTAGCTAATGCTCTGCTACAGAGCATGAGGGCCTCTATCTTCCTGCCTGGTTTCCAGTCCCAGTCAGGCAGATGGGAAGCTGGAAACCCAAAAGCTTTGGGCACATAGCTTGAACCTCTGAAGTCTGCATTTCAGGAATGACTCACAGTCTGTTCAGCAGGCTGCCACTAATGTGAGCATTTCTGATCCCTCAGGATACCTTCAGATCAGACATACATTTCCCATTGCAGAGAATTTTGAATATTTTGTTTACCATGCAGAGCTTCCTGCATTAATAAATGTTAGTTTTATAGTTGAAAGATAATCAAGGACCACATAATGCTACCAAGACAGCGTGCCCATTTCTAGTTAGAATAAATTATATAGTTTATGCATTCATATCACATACTGATAATTGCCTATTTGCTCCTCATATGATAAAGACTGAAATGATATTTTCCACCCTTTCTCTCTGAAGGAAGGTGGTGGTGTGCAAGAAGTCAAGTGTTTTTAGATTTGCCCAGCTGGATCCAGAAACTGTTGCTGCCTTTGCTGGTGCTGCTAGAACTCATCATTTGCCACTCCTGTGATGAAGGGCACACAGTCAGCCACCTACTTGAAAAATATCTATTTCATTTTAAGAAGTTACTGCTTCTTGCCTGTTACTCTTCTGCTGATATGCAGTTTGTCCCCAGTATTTAAGCAGTAGTGCTTTGAGGAAATGTGTTCAGTTTGGCGTTGGAGTGGTTTAGCGTCTACGTTCAGTCACGACATCTTTGCTGCGGGGTAGGAGCTCCCTTATGCTACTGAAGTGTTTTACAGGTGAACATTTGACAATACTTGTAAGCTTTTTCCCACCTTTTGATCTGAGGACACCCTTTCACCTCAGGGAGTTTCAGGTATCATCTCCATTTGCAGTGGTCAACAGACTGAAGAATCTGTGACGGGATGTTTTTAGGTGGCAGTGAGCGCCAAAAGCTCAATCTGTCAGCTCTTGGATTTCATCCTGTAGCAAGGAGTGCCCCTGGGGAATGCAAGGCCCTCACACATTTCCCTTGAAAGCTTCTTCTCAAGATGAGACATTGGTGCTAGAAACAGCATAGAGAAGAAGCTGGTTAGGCCTTTGTAATATCTCTTAGATATTAAGTGGCAGACTAGTCAGTTGAAAGACAGTCTTTTCTCTAGTGAACAATCAGTTCATTAGAGCCAGTATCAATATCGTAGCAGTAACATACAATTCAGCCTATTTGTTTACATCACCCTCTTACAAATTTTATGAAGGTAAGAGGAATAGATTCCAGATTAAGACAGATGTGATAAATCCCTTATTGCTGTGTGTATCTGCTTTGCTATTTTTCACCATTCTAAGGAGAAGTTGGTCTACCTTGTTTGCTTTTTTTTTTTTTCCTGTTTGAACTGAAATAGGTATCCTTCTTTTAGTCATTCTGTAGTCATCATCTCTGTCAGAATCTGGGGAATCCATATTCCTGGCAGAGAAATTACATTGTCAGAAGGGTTACTTTTCTTTTACTGCATCAATACATGACTTTCAATTTTTTGCAGAAAGGATGATATAGAGGTGAACATGGGTGAAACTCGAATAATTTCCAGTGCTGTTCTATCAGCAGAAGATAAAGACACACCCAGGGAGAGAATTTATTATATATTTGAAAGACTTCCAGAAAACGGTCAGCTTCAGCTCAAGGTTAGTCTGTACTTCAACAAAAAGCAGGCATGCAAACAACTCTTTCTTTTTTGGATAGAATGAAGTTCATCTTCCTTTTCTCCCAAATGTCTGTCATGTTTCGAAGTAGAGAGCTATGGCCTGTTTGACTGCTGAAAGAGTGTTTGAACCAAACAATGATGCTGTCTCACAGGCTTTGACAGTAAGGCCAGATCCTCAAGAGGAGAGGGTGAAAAGCATAGCAGATCTAAGGTGACAATGGAGAGAGATGCTGGGAGAATCAGCCCATAGAGGGGAAAAACAAAGCGTCAAAGATGAGAGAGGTGAACGGGGAAAGTTCTTGATCAAAAAAAAGTGACAAGTAAGCCATTACTTCAGTTACTTCAAGATTCAGAAAGAATGGAGGGAGACGTGTGTGAAAGAGTGAGGAATAAATCATGAGATAGAAAAAAAGTAAAAGGGGAAGGAAGGGTTAAAATGGAAGAAGATGAAAAGGGTATAGCAGGAAGAAAGGCAGAAAATAAATTTGGAAGTGGAAGGAAAGATGACCATTAATTGACCAAAGATAGGCCACAGCAAGGAAGAAATAAAAAATGCCTCTAAGTTGCATGCATATATAATAGAAAAAAAAAAATTCAGTTTTTAAGACTCATGAGCATGGAAAGTATTTTGATGTTTGATCCTTGCAAGAACCTGTGGATCACAGGATCATAGTAGAATCATAGAACAGTTTGGGCTGGATGGGGCCTTAAAGCTCATCTAGTTCCAATCCTTCTGCCATGGGCAGGATGCCTTCCACCAGACCAGGTCACTCCAAGCCCTGCCCAAACTGGCCTTGAACACTGCCAGGGATGGGGTGCCATCAGCTTCTCTGGACAGCCTGTGCCAGGACCTCAGCACCCTTGTGATGAAGAATTTCTTCCTGATGTCTAACGTAAATCTGCCCTCTGTCAGCTTAAAGCCATTCCCCCTTGTCTTGTCACTACTTGATTTAACCAAAAACCCTGCTCCAGCTTTTTCCATTAGGTACTTGAAGGCTGCTCTAAGATCTCTCAGGAGCCTTCTCTTCTCCAGCCTAAAGAAGCCCAACTCTCATAGTCTCTCTTCATAGGAGAGGTGCTCCAGCCCTCTGAGCATCTTCATGACTTCCTCTCGACTCAAGCCAACAGATCCATGACCAAATCTCACATAAGACTTGTGAATTAAAGGGGTCCCACACACTGGCCGAAGTCTGACAGTTTGAACATTCAGGGAACCCATGTGTGTTTGTGCTCTCTATCCTTGCTAAGCTTTGCTCCAAAGCTACTGCCGCTGTTACTGGAGGCTAAATGTCAAATACACAAATCAGTACAGGTTCTGTGCTATTTTCAGAAAAGCAGGAAATTTTGTCAATTCTATTTTTATCATCAAAGTACAATCTCTGGAGCTGTCAATTTCTCTGCTTTCCTGAAGTTTCTCATAGGTTCACTTCTGATATCCCTTTAGGTATGGTTTTGGAGGGAACCAAAGGCAGCTTTGTGAAATGAAGGAACAGAAAACATATGCTAGGTCAAGAATCATTTAATTTTCATCTTGCTAGTGTTTCAAAGAGAAGTGTGAAGAAATGTATTTCCTGGAGTAAAAGTAACTGGGAAGGATGCATAGGTCACTGTCTGTTTAATAAAGGGTGTTTATTCTTTCTAGGTAGGCCAAGGCTGGATAAGTCTCCAAACCGGAATGAAGTGCAGTCAGGAAGACCTGGATATGAACCTTGTGAGATATGTCCATACTGGAACTATAGGCTCAAAGAACCAAGACAACTTTACATTTTATTTGTGGGATGGGTACAACAGGTCCCCAGGTGTGGAGTTCTACATAAATATCAAGGACATGGAAAAGGGTAAAGATCTGTCAGACTTGACATTTTACAGTCCCTGTTTCTGAAACAAATATGATGTGAATATGTGTCCTGATATTTCCCTTAACATTGCATAGGCCCGTGACAAATCTCCCTGCCGAGCCTGAAAGTGTCTCTGCATAGATTTCACTGCTGGCCAGAGGCCTGATGCTCCTGCTGGTGAAGAAGTTGTCCTGGGATTGGAAAAGGCACTGCCTAAGGCAGTGTGTTGCATCTTGCCTCTCAGGACTCCCAGCTACTTTTCAAATAGAGTTGAAAGTATCCTTCTGAAACTAGCTTTTTGTCTGAATAAAAGCGCAAGGAAACTGCAAGAATGTAATAAGGCAGACAAAATGCTGTTCAAGAACAGCTCTGTCTCCCAGGTTTATGCTCTATTCTTATGGTCTCTCTTCCTTTATCGCATTCTGATTAGAAACTGGAATTAGACCAAGTTAACCTGACACTACTAAAATAGGAACAAAAGTTAAAAGAGGTTGTGCTGTCTCCATCCCTGGTAGTTTTCAAGCCCTAATAGATAAAGACTTTAGCAACCTTGTTATGGCTGATCTTATAGCTAACCCTGCTTCAAGCAGAAGGTTGGGCTAGAGAGATCCTAAAGTACCTTCCAGACTGACTTTCCCTATAACCATACTGCCATATGATTTTTCTGCTGGTGACGGCTTGCATGAGGCTAAATAATGCAAAAGAGATCCATGATTTAATATGACTACGTTAATGTTGTTTTGTCTGTCTTGCAGGAGACATTGCTGTTTTTATAAAGCCTCTTACAGTGCCAAAAGGGGATCAGGGCTACATTACAACCGATGTCCTCCTTGCACTGGATGGGACTGACAAGCCAGAGGAACTCCTGTATGTGATAACCTCCCCACCCCAGTATGGACAAATAGAGTATGTCAGATATCCTGGCATTCCCATTACAAGCTTCAGTCAAATGGATGTAGTAAGACAGATAGTCTGCTATGTTCACAATACAAGGACAGTTGCTCCTGAAGATACATTCAGGTAAGGGATAACACACACTTCAACTCCTGAACTTTCCCCCTTTGATTTTTTCAGTATTCAGAAGAACCCACAACACAGAACAAACAAAAACAAACAGGCAAAAAATTTAAAAAAGATTGAAAGCCTGTGGGAATTCTGAGTATTTAGATAGCAAAGGTATTTCTACTATAATATACGCAGTTGCGACTGCTTTGGTAACAAATGCATTTTCTAGTTGATGTTGGAATTGTAGCCAGAGCCACATTCACTCCATGATACTAGCGTTAATAGTGTTATAGCACCCAAACATACACATCTGTAAAGATATAAGTGCAGGAGAAGGACTAAGAACATACTTTGTGGAATTTTCCTTTGGTTTCTTGCTACTGCTGGATGTGATAAAACTGGTCTATTCAGGTACTGAATAGCTTCTTCCTTGTCTGTTCTTATTTATCATATTAATTTGGCTCCAGGCTTTTTAAATCCATACGTGGTTCTTGAACAAAGTGAAAGTCAGTCCACTTAACCTATTTTTGATACCACAATAGCTCAGAAATTCACGTAGACAATTGGATTTTTAAGGTAAACCTTGTTACCTATAGATCCAGTTCAGCAGCCTAGTGATATTTGTTTACTTTCACCCAGTTCTGAATTTTCATCTTGGGCCTGCTTCGCTTTAAGTGAATACTTCCTTATTTTACTCTTAAATGAACCTCCCCTGTTTATAGAGTGGAATGGTGTAATAAGTTATCATCAGGTAAAGACAAAGCATATGCATTGTTGCTCAAAGTCTCAGGGACAGTTTTGTAAAGGAGAGCAAATTCAGGGGAAGAAAACCTCTCAGAAACAAACAAAATGTTTCTAAAGGAAAAACATTTGCTTCTTGCTAGCATTGGCAATTATGCCTGAAAGCATCTTTTGGAAGAAAATGAACTTTCTATAAAATTCAGTTTTTCCACCCAAAATTAAAAGTTTATTGTTTTTTCAGTTTTGATTAAGAAAAATTAAGGATTTGTCTTCTAAGAGTTGAAATTTAGGAAAGACCACCTTTTGCACTCTATTATGACTAGATTCCTGATGTAAATGGCACTTTCATGATGCATGATGAAGATTCAAGAACATGTTGTGTCATTCATTTTGAGAGGTGTTCTGCAGGGAAGTCAAGCACGTCAGCCATAGAGACATTAAATAAACTTCCCTATGACATGGGGCAGCTCAGGTGACATTATCTAGAGTTAAGCCAAAAGTAATTTTGGAATTTTCCTTGATTTCAACATTTTAAACTATTCCTCCCACTAAATTCCATGTAACAGATACTCGTCTTATCTACTTGAGTCATAACAGAAAAAGTGAACAATATTTTCTGGCTTTATGTTTCTCAATTGTGAAACACTATAACTAAAAGTAGGATTAGTTTATATAAGCAAGGATAAGCTGTAGGAGTGTCTTCCATAAGTATGACTTCTATATCACACTTATGAAAAGCAGACCAATTAATGCCAGGGAAACCGTGTATATGGATAAACCCAGTGTCTTCTGTTTAGGTCGATGGCTATGAACCAAACAAGAAAAGTAAGATTACTAGCCTTATAAAAGTGAGTTTATAATGCCTTAATAAATATTGATATTTAATAACTATTTAAATCACAATAATTAGTATTCCTTGATGTTGTAATTTGGAAAAGAATCTGATTTTGTGTAGATATAGAAATATTGTGACAGAGCATTATGATTACTTAAACAAGGGATGGTTACATTAATTCTATGGGTAATTATAGGGGGAGGAGGGATTAACTGATCGAATTTTTACTGTCCACTTAAGTACTTCCTTCAGACATAAATTTGTCTGTATTCTTTGGTGCTGCTGGCCTGGAAGAAAGATTTGGCAGTGCTTGTTTGGACAGACAACTTCAAGTGATTAGCAACCTGACATCAGATGCTGGCAGCAGGATACAAAAAGAACACACTAATGTCCTCCATTTTGACACACTGGCTCGATTTTGTAATAAGCTGACACTATTTATGATTCCATTTTTATCTTTCAAATGCCATGCCAGATGGTAGGTCCTGCAGCCAACTTTGTTGCCATCAAACTGCAGAAAGCATGAAATGTTGGTAATGGTGAAATCAAACCATGCAACATGTCCTCCTAACTGTGCCTGAGAGTTGTCCCCTGAATTTCATTAGAGTGAGGAGAATATTGGCTGCTCTCTGTTCCTAAGGAAATGATGAAACAGCCATAAGCCAGAAATAAACAACCAAAATCTCCCAAAGCACAGAAAAAAGGACATCTTGGACACAGGCAGTTCACCACCTGTGAAATTAAATGGCGTATGACATTTGCACGGTAAATTTCAGTCTGATATATATCCCAGAGGTTTGCTCCTATCTGGTGTTCTGTAGAAGATTGGATGAGTCTTCAGTTTCATGAACAGAATTATCGAAGTCTTCCACTTAAATCATCCAAATGATTTTACAGCAATCAAAAGAACTAGAGGAAACTCACTTCTGCCGCAATCTTGCAGGCTCTTTGAGAAATGGTTAAGGTCTTGACTGAGTGTGTTTTGCCCCTTTTTGACTTAGCACAGTGCTATTGATCATTATTCTAGTTCTGCATTTGATTTCAGCTAAATTACTAATAGCACAACCCTTTTACCATTGGCACAATAGCATTAAGTCAGTGCAGACAGATGTCTCTAGGTTCCCAGCTGGGAATGCCATCCTCAGTAAACATATTTCTAACAGCTATATGGTTCCTGGTCTGTCTATGCTCATTCCCATCTGTTTCATGGCATACTGCCAGTTTACAAGTTGATCAAGCCCTAATCATCAAGCATTGGCGAAGGCAATGAGTAGTTTTAGATGGACAGCCTGTGTGACACAGTAAGCTACTCCGTGACCCAACTGAAGGACACTTACATTCAAAGCATGCAACAATAGGCCAGGCTCTGACCCTTTAATTATTAAAATATTTCCTTGATCTGTACAGCCAAAAGAGCAAGGGGAGGCAGGTAATTTAAATGTCAGCCAGTTCCCATTTCACTTCTGAATGGTCAAGATCAAGAGGACTGATCAATGACTGATCAAGAGGACTGAACAATGGACTGATCAATGGCCAGATCAAGAGGACTGAACAATGGACTGATCAATGGCCTGATCAAGAGGACTCTGTAGATGGTGCACTCTACAGACAGATAGGAACAGCCTCACGCTCACAGGCCCTTGTTCTCATGGGGGACTTCAACCACCCTGATATCTGTTGGAGAGACGATGCGGCCCAGCACAAGCAATCCAGGAAGTTCCTTGATTGTGTGGAAGACAACTTCCTTCTGCAAGTAATAGTGGAGCTGACAAGGAGAGGCGCCACGCTTGACCTTGTGCTCACCAACAGGGAAAGGTTGGTTGGAAATGTGATGCTCCAGGGCAGCCTTGGTCGTAGTGATCATGAGATGGTCGAGTTTGAGATCCTCAGGACAGTGAAAAGAGCGTGCAGCAAGCTCATTGCCCTGGACTTCAAGAGAACAGATTTTGGCCTCTTCAGGAACCTGCTTAGGAAGGTTCCATGGGATATAGCCCTAGAGGGCAGGGGGGCCCAAGGCTGTTGGTTGATATTCAAGGATCACCTACTACAAGCTCAGGAGTGTTGCGTCCCGACTAGAAGGAAGTGCAGCAGAAGGGCCAGGAGACCTCCTTGGATGGATAAGAAGCTGCTGAGGAAAATTAAAAGGAAAAAAGAGGCTTATAAAAGGTGGAAGCAAGGACAGGCGGCCTGGGAAGAATACAGGGATGTTGTCCGGAAAGCTAGGGACCAGGTTAGGAAAGCTAAGGCCCAGTTATAATTAAACTTGGGTAGGGATGTGAAAGGTTACAGGAAAGGGATTCTATAGGTACATAGCAAATAAAAGACATACTAGGGACAACGTAGGCCCCCTCCAGAAGCCATCAGGAGAACTGGCTACCCTGGATTTGGAGAAGGCTGAGGTTTTTAATGACTTCTTTGCCTTGGTTTTCACTGGCAAATGCTCTGACCACACCACCCAAGTCTTGGAAGGGAGACGCAGGGACTGTGAGAATGAAGACCCTAGGCCCACTGAAAGTGAAGATGAGGTTTGAGACCATCTTAAGAACTTGAATGTGCACAAGTCCATGGGACCTGACGAAATTCATCCATGGGTCCTGAAGGAGCTGGCAAATGAAGTTGCTAAGCCACTGTCCATCATATTTGAAAAATCACAGCAGTCAGGTGAAGTTCCCGATGACTGGAAAAAGGGAAATATAGCCCCCATTTTCCAGAAGAGGAAAATGGATGACCCGGGGAATTACGGACCAGTCAGTCTCACCTCTGTGCCTGGCAAAATCTTGGAGCAGATTCTCCTGGAAGGCATGCTAAG